>JAXGGA010007377.1:0-55000 GCA_038373865.1 Uloborus plumipes
TAAATTTTTAAACTAAAACCTCTACAACAGTATTACACAGTTGTAGTGCAATACTGTTGCACTTTTATGGTAATAAACTGTAAAATTGATAATTTTATATGATATTTTTATTGTAAAATAGCTAGTTTTACAGTTTATTACTGCGCTTTTACAATTTTAAACTGAAAATTCTGCTTTCAGTTTTATACTGTAAAAACAATTTGTTTTTTGCAGTGCAACCTTTATCCGACTACTGTGAAGTCTAACCAATCTTAGTCGCTTAAAGCCAGAATTAATCGGGTAAAGCTAGGTTTTCTCATCATTTTTACTTATCCGTAACATATGTTATATATATATATATATGTGTGCTGGAAAAATGTCTGTAAGCTGTTACATTCTGTTTAATTTTATTGAAATGGCTTGAAGAAATTTCACGAGCGGAAGTTATTGTGTGTATTTTTCATTCTTAGTATATTTAACAAATATTAATCCGTAAGTTAAGAAAGAATGTGAACGATGGAAAAAAAAACTTTCATCAAATAAGGCATCCTTGTGAAGAAAATTGATATGCGTTTGATTCAAGCGTGGTTTATTGCGTCTTCATAAAATCTTCCAGTATGTCCTTCCTGACAGTTTGTAATGCATGAAACAATATTTGCGTAATGCGATTATAAAACAAGTGCATGCTCTTAACAAAAAAAGAGGGATCATAACTTAAACACTTCTTAAATATTTAATTAAATGTCAAAGGCATCTTCACAGCATAACGTATCAAAGATCACCATGGTAACCAAAATGGATTGCCTAAAATAAAGTAATTTGTCTTCTTCAAAGTCGAAGGTTTGTAATAGAAAAAAAAAACAAAGAAACAGAGAAAAAACCATCCGCATATGATTTTGTTCTTATTTAGCTCAAAGTATTTACTTTTAAATCTCTTTCATGCATTTATTTATTTTTTTCACAACTGAATGACTAGTTATATATGTTTTAACTTTTCCTTTTATGTAGTTTTTTCAGATATTAGCTACGTTATCATCTTTGTGTGGTTGATGAACAAGTAATTATTTTCTTTTTCCTATTCCCAGAGAAAATAGTTATTTGAGGTTTAGTAATGTGTGTAGTTTTACTTTTTATTTTTAATTTTAATGTTGATCACGATTTTATATGTATATAAATTGAATTATTTAAGACAAATATATATTCCTGCTTTTTATTAACACATGGGAATTGCAAATACCATACGAAAACTATTTCTTTTTAAATTTGAAAGCGAACTATGGATTTTTAAAACCTATTTCTTTGCGAATGAAAATACTTTCTTTATAAAGAAAACTAGTTTTTATAGCAGGAAAAAGATGCGAAATACATCCCGCATTTTCTATTTGCTATTGCTTTCAGCTATTGGTAAAGATGCACATATTTCTTACTACTTTTTTTAAATGCCAAAATTTGTATGACTAGATGTTTGTTACTTTCACGCAAAAACTACTAAATGGATTTCAATAAAATTTTACAATAATATAGCATAGCATCAAAATAACACGCATGCTATAATTTATAAAGATATTGTGATAATTGTCTGAAATACATAATGATAATAGTCAAGTAAGCAGGCAAAATTCTGATATCTGGCGAGCTACTCTGCTGTTCTCTGCAAAAAATTTAAAGTTACACGTATATAATGTATAGAACATTATATACACTGAAAACAGTGTATCTAATGTACAATACCGAAAAAGTCGTTTAACATAGTTTATAGGAGTATATTGCATACTACCTATAGTAACATATAACTTTTCCATTACCATCAATCATCATACACTGTAAAATGTATTTGAAACAAAGTGAAGAAATTTTACTTTTATTATCTTGATAACCTCCATTTAGAAAAGGATTTAAATCCTTAAAAATATGTGCAACTTAGAATATATTCTCAAGTTATAACGAGGACACGAAAATGACTGTTTCTGTGAGAATGACCTATGTATAAGACTAGGGGTGTGTGGATGTGTATGTCATTTATGCAAAGATAACTGATAAAAAAACTCAAACCTGAATGAAGAAGGTGGGGGTTTTATTATAGGGTTTATTATAGGGAGTTATATATATATATTATATTATAGTATGAATTTAATGTTTTAAATGCATATTATATCTTTATAAGAGTGTTTTAAAGGAAGGGTAATGTTCAAGACTATACTCGTATTTCAACTTTAATGCCTGAAAGGAGGCGTATAATTTACATTTTATTTGCTCAGAGGAGGAAAAAACAATATACGTTTTAGGGTCAGCATCAAAACATGCACGCATACGCTATATCATTTTCATTGCAACTCAAGAAACTTACGCATAACCGTGAAAACTCACCTTTTTCTTTTTTATCATTTTTAAAAGCATCAATTACGATACTTTTCAACTTTGTGCTAATAGTTATCGTTTTTAACGATGCTATATATTTTACAAAAAAAAATTGCTCTTGATTGTTTACTCACTAGTGGATTTACAGTACAAAATAATTTGTACAGAATAAAAGAGAATAAATTTTAAAAAGTAGGCTTCATTAGTACAATGAAAATAAATTAAATAAATATTTTCTTCCAAATGTCATATTACGCAGTTTATTTCCAGCATTTAAAAATAATTTCAAATTACGGTACGTTTTAGCAAGAGCAGTTCAATAAAATGAAAACACATAAAATACTTTGTTATGTTTGTATACTGGTTCGCCTCAAAATTATGAAAATATTTAATAAAAGCCCCAAATAAAAAAAAAGTCACGTTTAATGCATAGTTTATCTCTCTTTGAGCAATGCCACATAGATTTTCTTTAAAAGCAAAAGATTTTTTGAACCTAAGTTCCAGAACCTATTGATTATGAAAAACTGTAGTTTTCAGACACCACACATAAATAATAAAATAAATACTTCATCTATCGTATTGTTTTCTCTAGGGTTTATGTCGCCCTCCTTCATTTTGTGCGATGTAAATCTTTTTAGGATAGCCGAACCCAAAACAAACTTTGAAAATCGAAATGCAGCGATCTTTACTCTAAACAAAGCCAGAATTTAATCAAAACTCAGATTTGGAATAACGGTGGCAGCCCGTTTGAAATTTTCAATTTCCTCAGTGAAAGGGCTGCAATATAAATCCTTGCCGTCAAGCTTCCGTTGTCAGATTACGAACACTTGCGTACGTCGAGGAATGTATAAGAGAGCAGTGCAATTGAAAATATAAGGAAATAAACAACTGGAAGTATTAGCAATTAATGTAGCGTTGTGTTTTGGAAGCGGGGATCTGGATAGATATTAAACATATAAGTAGACAACGGTGAAACACATTTTTAAACATTCTTTAGGAAATGATAAGATAACAGTTAATATAAAATAAAACATTAAAATAACAAGGTCCATTCATCATGTAAATGTTTTCGATAATGCTCTGTTGTTTTTTTAAAATACTTGTATTTTACAAGTACAGAGTCAATACAGGGGATACTTCCAAAAACGTCTTTTTTTTGACCGATCTTACGTTAAAACTATCTGAGAAAAGCTACATTTTTTTTTTTTTTTTCTTCTTTTTGAACAAACAGAATGTCCGATCGTTGCTTCTTTTATAGTCCGTGGAGTTAGTGCAAACATATTTCATTTCAGGATACCAGTCTGAAATTTTATGTGGGGCTTAAATTCACATAGGAGGACAAAAAAACGCCGGGAGACACTTGATCGGAGATCAAGGTCATTCCGTGATGACGTCATCAAAATGGCCGCTTTTACAGGTAAATACGTTCGTTTAACTGCTTAAAACTCCATCATAGATTGAAATATTTCAAAACTCAAACACATCATCTGAAAGCACTTTAAAAGAGCTATTTAGAAAGATTTAATTTTTCTTTCTGAGGTAGAGTTCCCACCTGTAATGACGTCATCAAAATGGCCGCTTTTACAGGTAAATACGTTTGTTTAACTCCCCCTAAAACTCCATCATAGATTCAAATATTGCAAAACTCAAATATATCATCTGAAAGCTCTTTAAAAGAGCTATTTAAAAAGATTTAATTTTTCTTTCTAAGGTCAAAGGCCCACCTGTGATGACGTCATCAAAATGGCCGCTTTTACAGGTAACTACGTTTGTTTAACTCCCCTTAAAACTCCATCATAGATTCAAATATTGCAAAACTCAAACGTATCATCTGAAAGCCCTTTAAAAGAGCTATTTATAAAAAATTAATTTTTCTTTCTGAGGTCAAGGGCCCACCTGTAATGACGTCATCAAAATGGCCGCTTTTACAGGTAAATACGTTTGTTTAACTCCCCCTAAAACTCCATCATATATTTAAATATTTCAAAACTCAACTATATCATCTGAAAGCGCTTTAAAAGATCTATTTATAAAGATATAATTTTTCTTTCTGAGGTCAAGGGTTCACCTGTGATGACGTCATCAAAATGGTCGCTTTTGCAGGTAAATACGTTCGTTTAACTGCTTAAAACTCCATCATAGATTCAAATATTGCAAAACTCAAATACATCATCTGAAAACTCTTTAAAAGAGCTATTTAGAAAGATTTATTTTTTCTTTCTAAGGTCAAGGGCCCACCTGTGATGACGTCATCAAAATGGCCGCTTTTACAGGTAAATACGTTTGTTTAACTTCCCCTAAAACTCCATCATAGATTCAAATATTGCAAAACTCAAATATATCATCTGAAAGCTCTTTAAAAGAGCTATCTAGAAAAATTTAATTTTTCTTTCTAAGGTCAAGGGCCCACCTGTAATGACGTCATCAAAATGGCCGCTTTTACAGGTAAATACGTTTGTTTAACTCCCCCTAAAACTCCATCATAGATTCAAATATTGCAAAACTCAAATATATCATCTGAAAGCTCTTTAAAAGAGCTATTTAGAAAGATTTAATTTTTCTTTCTAAGGTCAAGGGCCCACCTGTGATGACGTCATCAAAATGGCCGCTTTTACAGGTAAATACGTTTGTTTAACTCCCCCTAAAACTCCATCATAGATTCAAATATTGCAAAACTCAAATATATCATCTAAAAGCTCTTTAAAAGAGCTATCTAGAAAGATTTAATTTTTCTTTCTAATTTTAAGGGCCCACCTGTGATGACGTCATCAAAATGGCCGCTTTTACAGGTAAATACGTTCGTTTAACTCCCCCTAAAACTCCATCATAGATTCAATTATTGCAAAACTCAAATATATCATCTGAAAGCTCTTTAAAAGAGCTATTTAGAAAGATTTAATTTTTCTTTCTGAGGTCAAGGTCCCACCTGTAATGACGTCATCAAAATAGCCTCACATGACGTCATCACAGGTGGGCCCTTGACCTTAGAAAGAAAAATTAAATCTTTCTAGATAGCTCTTTTAAAGAGCTTTTAGATGATATATTTGAGTTTTGCAATATTTGAATCTATGATGGAGTTTTATGGGGAGTTAAACAAACGTATTTACCTGTAAAAGCGGCCATTTTGATGACGTCAGTACAGGTGGGACCTTGACCTCAGAAAAAAAAATTAAATCTTTCTGAATAGCTCTTTTAAAGAGCTTTCAGATGATATATTTGAGTTTTGCAATATTTGAATCTATGGTGGAGTTTTAAGCAGTTAAACGAACGTATTTACTTGTAAAAGCGGCCATTTTGATGACGTCATCACGGGTGAGCCCTTGACCTCAGAAAGAAAAATTAAATCTTTCTAGATAGCTCTTTTAAAGCGCTTTCAGATGATATAGTTGAGTTTTGCAATATTTAAATCTATGATGGAGTTTTAGGGGGAGTTAAACAAACGTATTTACCTGTAAAAGCGGCCATTTTGATGACGTCATTACAGGTGGGCCCTTGACCTCAGAAAGAAAAATTAAATATTTCTAAATAGCTCTTTTAAAGAGCTTTCAGATGATACATTTGAGTTTTACAATATTTTAATCTATGATGGAGTTTTAAGCAATTAAACGAACGTATTACCTGTAAAAGCGGCCATCTTGATGACGTCATAACGGGAGTTCATGACCCCTGATCAAGTGTCTCCCGGCGGTTTTTTGTTCTTATATATGTACCTAAGCTCTGTACCAAATTTCACACTGGTATCCGGAAGTGAAATATTTCGACTGTTTTTGTCGCTAACTCCACAGACTATTAGGCTTGTTGATTATATTGATTTGACCCTGTAGTGTTTGTTAAAATGAATATAGATTGAGAAAATAAAATAGAGTAGATATGATTTGAGAATGAACATCTAAACACTATTTAAATTTAAAAAATCAAAGCAGGGTTAAAAGTGCTACATTTGGCACATGAGAGAAAAAACATTTTACATGACACATGAAATTATTTTTTAAACCTGGGAGATTTTTTTTCTCTTCTGCATCAGGTTTATTCGGGAAGTAAAATTGAAGAAAAAATGCCTGAACTTAGTGAATAGCACCAAAAGCAGAAAATAAATAATTCATTTTTATTTAGTTTCTTCCTGAAATGTATAGATTATAGAAGAATGTTACTACTGCGTATTCATTTAAGAAAATTTTTCTAAAGTGTTATTTCGTCAAAAAAAAAAAAAAACAAATAAAATAAAAAATAAAGTTTTTTATTCACTAAAGGTTGTTCATTTACTGGGTTTACCTTAACTTCTAAAAGTTAATGAGATCAACTGGAAAATGGACAACGTGCACGTTACTGGATATTTTCAAATATCTAATCGAACTTGAATATAGTTACTTTCTAGTATCCTATAATTGAATATATCCTCATTCAGTATATAGTTACTACAGTTAAAACACGATTGAAAGCATTCAGGTTCCACAACTGATGGTTTAGAGCAGAGCGACGAGATATTAAACCACTACTTGTATCACTCGACTCTTTCGGTGCAAAAAAGAGCTAATTTTGGAATGGATTATGGCAGAATGTGAGAAAATGGTTAAAGGCACTATTACACATAACAAGTGATGACGCTTCGTGTTCTAAAACTCAGAACTTTTGAAGCTGTGCTTCTTGTAGAACGTTGCGCCCTGAGTCAACTCTGAAAAAAAGACATAAGAAAACCGTTCCACCAGTTACCTTCAAAGCTCATGCCCAAAGCATTATGTATGTAAAATTTTTTAACAAGTCGTCTGTAGTGAAGCATCTGTGGCAAAATCGGCTGTAGACCGAAAGGTTGATGGTTCAAACCCACCTTAGATCGGGGTATGTTTTTTAATATTTTTAAAAAGGGCAATTGTGAGACTGGCAGGCGGAAAGTAAGTTTTTACTGACTATCATAAACGCATGATGTTTAAAGGGATAATGTTGAATCAATAAACTAAACTCTATTTACATAAACCTTATTTCATTTGTTGCGTCAATAAACCTTCAAAATTTTAAGCTTATGCTATTCAATAAATGCAGTTTTTGTCAGGCAGTCCTGCTACAGCCATTTTTTAGTATATTTTATGTAAAGTTCACACTTTTTGACTTATTTTCGAACTTGTAAAGAACTATTTTAAAAAGTTATTTACAAGTTTTTACACATAATCAGACCAACTATGCATGAAATTCTAGTTAGCAAAGTTTAAATAATGAACACAACTCTTTTTTCTTGCTATCGCTCTTCTGCCATTAGCACAAGTCATAAACTAGAACTTTAATTATATAAATTTGGACAGTATAATGGGTTCCAAATCCCAAATCCATTAACGAACCCTGCTAATTTTAGTTTCTTCACTATATCAACTATTTCCAAAAGCATTTTCCTTTCTCAAGCAGGTCTGCCACTTTAATTAAGATTATTAATTTAGAGTCGATTTCTAACTGGTTGGAATTCTTTCTCTTTTTCCTCGGGAACCAAAAGTAAAGTTTCATTAAATTCAGGTATTTCATTATTAGAAATGTTATAGCAACATCATTATGAACTTTTTTTAAAAAATGTTCCTGTTCATGTCAAAAGTAGTTACTGAAAAGAACTTTCCGGAAAAAGTTAAGATGACATTTTTCAAATTCTTTGCTGCTTATGAAGTTCTGCACGAAAACCTGACGTGATTAGACATTTTTCCTGCTTAGTTAGTCAATAATAATTGTGTTAATGATTCTTGCAATATTTCTGAATTGAAGCATTTTGAATAATTTGTAGACTTGGTTCATGAGATAACTGTATTCTTTCTTCCTAAAAAATGTTTTCACAGTAAATAATGTCAGTGGGAGAAGTCGGTATATAAATTCTGATGATTTACGCTTGAGAAAAGGATTGCAAACGATATTTGGGTAGTGATTGAAGAATACGCCGGTTATATGAAAGATTGCAACACTATAGCGGAATGCGTGAAAATTAAGAGCAAAGGAGACCAAATACAATTAATTTGATACTGGATAAGTTGACACAAGAGATTTTATTTTCGAGTACGAATGTGCCAGGAGCTGAGCATTTTTTTTTTTTGAAGTACTTATACTAATCTGACCTACGTATAAGGGAGGCTATTTTTTTTCTTTTGAGAAAGAAAGTAATTCATAAAATACCGTTTATGAGCATTATATTACAGCTTTCTGGAGAGAGAGAGAGAAAGAAAGAGTTATTCATAAAAAATCGTTTATGAGCAATGTATTTTACAACTTTCTTGAAACTGCCGTATGAAGTATTAAGCAGTAATTTACATCTCCTAAGCCTGCACTGCAAAAAAGCTGTTGTTTTTTCAGTATAATAATAGCAGCAGAAGTTCCCGTTCAAAACTGTAAAAGCACGGTATTAAACTGTAAAACTAGCTATTTACAGTTTAGTACGGTAAAATTCGAAATTTTACTATAAAATTAGCTGTGTTATACAGTAAAAACATCAGCATAATAATGGAAGCAAAGGTTCTAGTTTAAAACTGTAAAATGCATTGTAATAAACTCTGTAACTAGCAATTTTACAGTTTATTACTGTAAACTAGCAATATTGCAGTTTATTACTGTAAACTAGCAATTTTACTTACTGTAAATTTCAATTTTTGGTGTACGATCTCTCACTGATATGCTGTTTTTACATTAGCTACCAGTCTGATTAGCACTCTATATAGACTGGTAGCACTAACTTCTATTAGATGATTTCTAATGAGGATGAAGCGGCAATGTCGGCATGATATGACTAAGCTAGTGCTGTATTTGATATCGATAGTGTTTAAGCTTATAACTATCACGTAAATCAAGATACTGTGTTCCTTAACTAAAAAGCAAAATTTACTTGAAAAAAGTTTCTTATAATGCAGGCTTTTTTCCACCGTCTTCGAGAGAATGTGATGGCTTTGTTTGTGCAATATGATACATCGCGGTTGAGGCAGGTTAATATTGCGTTAAAATTTAACTCGCAAAGTTATTTATTTTTTAATTCAGAAACACTTAGAAATGACGAGAAGAAACTTCAAAGAGGGAATTTCTTTGAAATATTTGAAAGAACGTACTTCGAAAAAGATGGTCATACTTATGAATATTTGAACCCTAATCAGATTTAAGCTTATCATTTAACTCAGATTAAAACTTAGAGATTCAAAAAACTCTTTAAAAGCTTATTTCATTGCTTATTACGTCAGCATATTAGTTGATTTATTTGTGTATCAATTGGATCTATGTTAGATATAGATTATGGTTAATGCAATTTAAAAAAAGTCTTGCAGTTTAAAAAAAATGCTGCCAAGCAAGATGTTTAAATCATTAATAAATAGAAAAATAGCAGTAGAGTTACAATTAATTTTATTTGTTGATGTAACATTGGAAACAAAAATTTGAAAATTCAAATTTTAAAAAGTGTATCAACTAATACCTAGATTCCCCTACCATGCATTTCATGGTTGTGTAAAATCTAAATCTATTTTACCTATTCTTAGAAAATGCGCATTGAAGTTTCACTTAATATCATTTACTACCTCCACTACTTCTAGTAAATATAGTTTGCAGTTCCTTAAATCTGTTCTCAATGTTTGAAATTTTACCAGTAACTTTATGTAATTCTTATCTCTTCTCTTTCGGAAACATATTGATTCACATGTCTTAAACGCGTTATTAGTTTTTGTTGTACTTATTTTGTCTCAAGTGAGTTGGGAGGACAAACTTTTTTATCTTTGTCAAAAACAAAAATGATTAATAGTAATTATTAAGTTAATTTTTAATAAAGTTAACAAGCATAAATTTGTGAATTTTGGGCTTTTGAAAATTTTCAAATAGTATAAGTTCAAGAGACTTTCCTTGATTCAATTCATCAGTTTTAAAGGGTTTTTAAAAGATTTTTTCACCACATGTTTGTTGAAAGTATATTTTTTTAATTTCATATGAAAATTTTCCACTTACATGTTTAACTAAAAGAAAAGTAAAATAGCAAGTCAAAAAACCTTGCACTGCATCGTAACAGCAATGTGAATGATTCGGTGCATTCGGTGAGAAATTAAATCTACACATAATGATAAAGATGAGAGAGCATAAACTTACTAAAATGATTTAATTACGTAAATTGCCTACTTGTTAATAATTTCAATAATTATGATCAATGCCCTACCATTAAACATTTTCTGCACGAGCAGCTAAAACTAATCTCACTCATGTAAACACAAGGGGCGTCTCTACTGATCCATGAAGGTTAAATTTCATCCACGTGGGATACGCTGCACAGTTATAATTAACAGTAAATTTTTGACACGGGGTATTTTCCTCCAAAGGATATAACACAAACAGCCTGTACTTCAAGAATTTGTGGGTGGTTATTTTATCATGTAATATTCATTTCGAAAGATCCAAGTGCTTTTTTAAGACTTGTGTCTAAGCGTAGGTGTTAATTAATACTAACATTAGCTGAATCATGGTGCATTAAAACATCTCATTAAAACAGGGTTTTCACCAAACATAAAACTCGTTGTATTAAGCATACTTATTGATGAACGGTACTGAGAAAGGAAATGATATACTCCTTTACAGTGACGACGAAAATAAGTAAGATACCAATCGTGATAGATTAAAGTCTCGGATTGAAATCGTGTTTTGATAGGAAGCTCTTTTGGCACTAAAATGAAATAGAACTTCAAAATCACAGACCTAATTCTTGATTTAATATGGTGAATGAACACAAGAGGGCTTAACTACAAAGTTTTAGAATATTGTAATCACTTGAAAAGAAGCAACTTAAGAAATATTCATTTGAAGCTTGCTCTCTCTCTCTCTCTCTCTGGTTAAGCATTTAGGTTATTGACAACAGTGTTTCTACTCTAAAAGCTTTGTTTTTGAGAATCCACTATTTGGTAGAATACTTTCTAAATCTTGTAAGTAGCGTGAAATGTTACGTAAGCAGGGAATTCTTTGCATTTTTGTCTCAATATTTTAAGATTTTGATACTCATAATTATTTTATTGACTGAAGTTCAATTTCAATATTGTATTATCATTCGTCAGTCACTAACTTACTATGGGTATCCTCAATACATCTCTTCAATATGCATTCTCTTACTATCCTCAATTGCATAAAATGCGTTTCTTGCTTCAATTATTTACATATTTATTTATTCATTTAATGCTCATTAACAAGTTTCTGGTGTTCAAAAATTTACTTAAGTCATTGAAAGACGGCGATTTATCGAGCAAAATGCCTACATTCTATACTTACCGGCTAACTTGCTCCTAATTAGCATGTATTATCTCAAATTAAATTATAAAAACCTTAATTCTTTGATAAATTAATGAAACTTGCATAAGTATTTTATTGGAAATATCAAAACTGCTTCAGTATTTCCGAGATTGCATAAAAATATCATTTTCTATAACACTTTTTAAACATATATTATTTCAAAACTTTGTTTTCATTTAGCAGCAAAAATATTGTGTTGATCTTTTGAATATGAAATACATTTCTTGTACGCAATGAATTTAGTTTTTTACATAACTTCCGAAGCAGTATAAATCATATTAGCCACTATACGTTTTTTGGAGACTTTTATCCATCAGCCGAAAACAGCTTTATTTTATTTTTTGGTGCAAACTTTATATTTATATTAAAAAACAGTATGATTCAATGTATTTCTCTAGAGAGGTCAAGAAGTTTCTTATCAACATCGGGATTTTTTCTGGAAAGGTTCCAAGCTGCATTCTACATTTTTCTGAAAGAAATGATTCACTGAGACACAGATTTCATTCTCTACTGGTCAAAATGATGTTAAAACTATTTTATTTCATTTTACTAGTCAGAAGAAACTTTGAACTAGTTTATCTCACTTCCTAAGTAAAAACAATTTTCAAGAACTTTTGGAAGTTTTAATATCTATCACATCATATTTTTTTTTTAATTTTGTTTCTTTTAAAATAACTGTAACTGTCTCAGATTCGCCACTGGAAAATTATCAGTAACGTATGTCAGACTTTTTTCTTACTCTTAAGTTCCACAATTTTAACTGATTTTCGCAGCTTTCGACGACTGTGAGCCTTAGAGAAGCGTAAACATTTTAACTTTTCAAATATCAAGAGTTTTTTTCTGTTGTCTCTTTCTCGTCTTAGAAACAAAATCATAGAAATTGTTCACATCAGTTTGAAGCCGATTTACTGAGGAGAACCTTAAACTATTTCTGTTTTAGTATCGCAGTCTTATCGATCGTTTTCTTATCTGTGTCTCAGATTCCGTGCAAGCAACTGCAAACATTTGAAAATGTTTACAGTTGTTCAATCTGTTAACTTGTTCAAATCTGTTTATTCGCTGGTGAAATGTCCTCAATTCGGCAAAGGTATATTAATTGTACTGTAAATTTATTGGGAAGGAAATTCATTGCTTTGATTTTTTTTTAAAGCTACATGGATTCTTAGTTTGACGTACTTCATTCATTCATGCAACAACTTACGATGAGAATAAACCTCATTTTTTAAGAAATTCCAACATTCGTTGTGACAGCAAAATTTATTGAGCGGCATTTCAATTTCTTTTTATATTTATTTTGATCTGACGTGATAGATTGGAATTATAAATTCGAAATTTGTACTCAGTTCATATTTCAAATTCCAAATCTTTATAAACCAAACCAAAACAAGAGCAGCCGAAGGGCTGGCAGTGAAACTTCTGTGGATAGGAACAAACACAGTTAAACATTTTATTGCAATCTACACACATTTGGATACCTTTAATTACAGCTGACTACTCTACTCAGCAGTTTACAGTCATTGTTACACATTATTTAAAATACAAACCCGTGCTTGGTAAAGCGCAAAGGATTTTGATAGAAGAGATGAAGTTATCGATTGGTTCTTCAGATGGAAATCAGAATTAAATTCTAACCACCTACTGCAGAGCCCTTGATTTTAAGCCAAAGTGGCAAACCTAGTCTGTACGGCAGACTACTGAATTTAGCCATGATGAGTTTACCATGTCGCAACTGCGAAAAGCCTCCAAGCCCATAGAAGCCGCCCAAACAAGAAATTTAAAAATGCTCGTGATATACGCTTTTAACAGTTCTATAATGTACAAAGGGTCCCGAAAAATGCGTTACAACGTTCTACAAACATGTAGATATGCGACTGGAATTTAAAAAACATTTTATAATCAGTGACATTTTATAATCATTTTATATCAGTATATATGGATGGCATTATGCAAAAAGGAGTTAACCCACAAAACATAAAAAAAATGAATTATCCAACTCTGATGGTAAAATATGTTGCTTTCTACATTAAGCAAAAATGATTTAAGCGTTTATTTGATTAAACGTGACTATCAGCGTTTCATGGTAACATATCATTGGTATATTTATATTGAGCTCATGATTTTTGCCAGAGTTTGTTGACTTTAAAGCTCATTATCTCAAAATCAGGTTTTTGTGGGTTAACTCCTTTTTGCATAATGCTATCCATAATTCATATGGTTTTTAATCTAAAATGTTTTTTTTTCACAATGCTTTTTATTTAAAATAGTTAGAAAAAAGCTTTAAGAGTTTTAATGTAATCACAATACAAATTACGCGGCCTTGAATAGTCGAGAAAAAGTGCTCAAAGCGAATAGTTTTAAGTCCGCTTGAGAATGAGATTGAGTGTGAAATGGAAGAGTGTATGAGTCTGAAGTAGGGTAAAAGCACCAGTAGTCGGCCATTTAAGAGATCTTTTGTTGATCTTGGGTAACCTAAAACTTTCAGCTGATACAGCAACCTAATACAGCAACAAAAACAAGGTAAAACTTTAGAATGAACCTTTCTGATAGTGAATCATCTACTTGTTTCAGAAATTAAAAAAATATATTTGTTAAAATCCAAGCTGTTGTCAACACTAGTAAATGCTCCAGTAGTCGGCCACAGAATCATCTTAGCTGAAAAGTAAGCAGAATCGCAATCTTGGATGATGGGCACACCATTCAAACTGAAATGACTCATTATTAATTCAAAAAAAGTACCCAAAACTAAACTGCCACTGGTTGATGATTGAGGATAGGTACATGAATGTGTGAATGCGTCATATCTGATTTTGAATTAAAAATGTACTATTTATGAGGAGTTTTTTGTCATTGTGGCCGACTACTGGAGACTGGCCAACTACTGGAGCACTTACCCCATGTGGAAATGAAAACAAAAGTTGCTGCGTACTCGTACATTGTAGATGAAGGATATAAGTTAAAGTAGAAGCTTCGAAAGCACTTACTTTATTTCCCGTGTTTGTGTTGCCTTTAGTGAATATAGTAATTAAACCTTTTTTTTTTTCATTTATACAGCATATGTTGTTTATTGATGGAATAAAAAGACACCTTTCATGAATAAAATTCCTTGATACAATTAGAATAAAAAATGCATTCATACTTTAATACTGCAAAAATAAATGCTAAACGTTGAAATAGAGACAGCATGATGGAGTTACGAATGATTATTTTGAACTACGGTATTAATTAATTTACAAATCTCTAAATTATTAAAAACCACCAAAATAACTAAAAAACATTTAGTTATGCATGCCTGTTAAATTTATTTTAAAAGCAATAATAATACAATGCGATATAGACTTGAGACATTAATTTGACGAGAATCGCATTTTTACGAATTAGTTTAATTCATAGAATCAAAGAAACTTCTATTTTTGATTATAGTAATTTTTCAAGTATTGAATTCATAAACACATATCATTGAATTAGACGCAAAATATTTTAATACTTTCTTTTTCTAGTATTGAGAGGAATGCGTACTTTGCAATCCAGTATATAAATTTAAGCTTTTTTTTAGTTTCCTGCAATTATAGTTGAACTGATTAAAATATAGAAAACTATTAGATATAATGTTAAGTATGTAATTGATATAAAACACAAAGTTGTTTTTTAAAAATTTTGTCCTGCCCGTCTTAAATAAATTTTAATACTTTATTAATCTCTAGAGAATGTATCCAGGTAAATGATTTTAAATTCCATTTCAAAAGAGACTATAAATGCTTGGAATAGACAATTCTTCAAACAACCTACTAAAATTCACCACATTATTAACTGTTTGTAGTTTGCGAACAGATTATACATTACACCTCTAAGTATCCACTATTCCACTAAAGGGGATTATGCGCTGCGAGTTTGTCCCTTAATGATAACGACTTACACCTAAAGAGGCGGAGATTAGACACCATTAATAATTCTTATTAGCTCCGAGATCCAGCAGACCATAGAGATTTCATCATAACAGAACTAAAATCCTTCTGCATTTTGAGCCTCCTCGAGCCAATTCAAAACTTTAATCATCAAGCATTTTATCCACGTACGAACAAAGTTCCTGTTGAATCGCGGGATTGAAAGTGGTCATTTGCTCAAATGTATGCGGATTTTGTCGTAGGAGAAAGTAATGTGGAAATAATGCCAGCGTTACTACCTGATTTGGGGAAGGGTTTCTGTAATGACCTTTTCCAAGCAATTGAAGCAAATGCAAATTTTCTTTTTTTCCATGTATCAAGTAAGAACTTTTCGTTCGTGGTTTCTCTCTACTGTTCTAAAATATTATTCTTTAATAGAAAAAAATAAAACTTTATGTGAATTTAATTATATTACGAAAATGAAATGTTTAAATCATTAAGAAAAACCACATTTTTAAATGAATAGCACAGGTCTGCTACCAAAAAACTGCATGAGATATTTTGAATGTGCTTTATATTTTTCGTGCTCTGAATGCAAAAATGACCTATGTTTTTATTCATCACGTGTAGCTTTCCCGCAAAACGAGTGTAATGAGTGTAATAATAGTAATATATCATTTTACCTCTATATAACCGAATAAATGCTATGCAAATTTACGACTTTAAGAAATTCTTCACTACGATTAGTTTTTTTATTATTATTTGTTTCTTACATGTTCAAGGAGTACCCACTGTTATTATTAAAAAATAGAAAAAAGCGAGAGAGCAAGGGAAGGGATAGGGTTAGAGAAAGTGCAAACACGACTGTTACAATCTCCTACAGAACCTCATTGATCAGGTAGAGAAATGTTGCACTTTGTTCTCGGAACATTGAAGAATGAAAAGAAGCAACCTTATATAGACATAAGAGCATGTCTCAACATGCTTGGTTTAGTTTTCAGAATGAATTTAAGAATTCTAATATCAGATTCGGTCATATTTTATCTGCTCAGGCGAGTACCTGTCCTCATTTAGCATTCAAACGTGATAAATGGTTTTACTTTGTGTATTATAGCTCCAAGGATTTGCATTATTTCTTCGGACAGCTTTTGTTTTGCATGTGGCGAATACACAATAAAAAATAGCGACGGAACATAAGTGAAGAAAGTGCATTTGCGTACTTTAAATATGAAACTTGGTAATCAAGACTAGTCATGGGCACCTCATACGGTGAGAAAGAAGTCCAGGAAAGATCTTCATTTACGATCTGAATTTTAAAAAAAAACATCTTTCCGCTTCAGTATTCCAATGATATGACTTGAGCAACAAACACAGAACTGATTGCTACTACTTCTGCTCTGTGGATGTGAAAGGATTCAATAAACGGAACTAAAAGGAAATAACGCATCCACCACTTCACATTAATTTGGGAGTGATGAAACAATTTATCAATAGTTTGCTAAAAGATGGAGACTGTTTCAAATGTGTTTACTCGAAGTTTCCGAAATCGTCTGAAGCTGAATTGAAAGAGGGAGTATCCACAAGACCTGGGACACGCAAACTATAACAAACAACCTATCTGATGAATTGTAATTAAAAGTAATATTTAAATCTTTTACTTTGTCTTGTAAAAAGTAATTATCGTATGAGTATTTACTAAAACTGAGTGATTTTATAGAATGTTACACAGTACAAAATGAGATTATTTTTATAGTTAAGATCATTAACTAAAAGTTAAAAGTAGCAATTTTCTCCATGATAAAAATACTAAGCAACAAACAATAATGTAGAAATCACTTATTTTAACAGAAAAATATCTTTAATATGCAGAAGAATTTTCATAACCTAAACTTTAACGAATTTGCAAACCGAAAAAGAAATTTAAGAGTATTTTGGAGATGTAAGATAGTTTGTGCCCATAACGAATTATGAGAACATATCAAGCCATAGCTGTTAGAAAACACATCTTAAGATTTCACAAAAAAAGAATAAATATATTAAAGAAGGACGAGTAGGAGGAGCGAGAAAAAGAGAAAGTAAGTTGCAGCAAATTGAAAAGATATAGTGTGAATGTTTTGGGAAACTGAAAATAAATTCCGTCACCCCGAGCTCTAATCGAAACAGCGTAAGATGCCCGCTGATCCATTTTCATTATTTCTTTGACACTCTCAGATTATTAACTTCTTAGAGTTGGCAACTTTCGCCCTTCTTAAAAGACGACCCTAATTTTCGGCTAAGATGCGCTCCTCCGTGTAATATATTCAGCAAGTTGGATCTTTGTCTACTCACCCTGACACATCAATTAAGATGGCAGAAACCTTATCACCATTTCGTTTTTGTTTCATACTAGGGGCAAGCAAAAGAGGAAAAAACTTCCTGAAAAATAAGACGAGTTTGATGGACACGTTGTAGTGAAACTTCAAGAGACTTGAAATATTTTATCTTCTGAATTTCTTTTCCAGACTTCTAATCTTCTATCTAAGTCATATATAAATTTGTTTCAGCGTTGAAAATTTCTTACGCTTTTCCTGAAAGCAAATGCTATTTTCTGGGAGTTGACAATTTCTTCGGTGTCAGTATTAAAACTTTTAGCTAACCTTCCCCAAAATTTTGGTTTCATTACACAAAAATTGTTATACTTATAAAAGTAATACGCTAATATATGCAGTGTTTTGAAGAGTAGAATTTCCTCCACAAAACATTCATGCCTACTCGTTCCTAATACATCCGAAAATTTTAAGTGTTAAGTTTCATTCTTCTTTTCTTTTTTTAAAAAGTTTAAAGATAAGCTTTATTCTTCTTTTTAAAGAAGTTTAAAGATCTTAGCCTGAATTAAAGGCTTAAAGAAGATTTGGTACCTAGCTAAAATTGTTGCGAAATCGAAAGATATTTTAGAGGGACAGAATAGAACGTGCGAAATATGTTTGCTTACAGAAAATCAAGTTAAAAAAATAAACATTTATATTTTGAACAAATAAACATTTCTTTGCGACTAGAAATAAAAGTAGTAGAATTAAAATATTTATTTCGTTAGTGTCCATATGTTGGTCACTAGGAGCAAACTAGACTCCATGTCTACTTTTTCTGTTGGATGGTGTGGAATGAGGAAGAGTGATGCTCTAATAGAGCGGTTGAGAGATAGAAAAGATCACGTTGCTATGCGTTGTTATGTGTTTGTACGTATAATAAAGTAAATCATTAGTTGAATGAAAATACTCGGATCGAAAGCCTTCAAATCTGCTGATAGCACCGAATTGTCACTTTTTTTTAGAAACAAAAGAGATAATTCTGCTCTCTCCAAGAATACTTTAATGCCAGTTCGGGTTTTGAGTAGCAAATTTTATCTCGGATATCATCTTTTTGCCCAAACATATGACCATGTTGACTTGTCTAAAATTTGAATATTTTGGTTAATTTTGGGGCAATACTTGTGACAAAAAATACTATTTAATTCGAAAATATTTCTTATATTTATAATGTCTATGTGAAAAGGAGAATTTTGCGAGGTATTTGAATTTTGCCACGAAAAAATGTTGTTTACAATTTAAACAAAAAGCATAAGACATTTGCAAAATAGAAACTTAAAAAAAAAACAATAAACGTATTAAGATTCCTATTGAAGCATTTAATTTTCAAAATTGTACCTCCATTCTCAATGTTGGACCGAAAACAAAAAAAAAAGTAACAGAGAAGGGCATATTTGTGCATCATTGACATAACCCATAAATATCTTATTCAATGTATTATTTGGTCCATGGTTTTCTTTATATTCGCTTATTTTCTGCTACCAAAATCCTTTCGGAATAGTTGAAACCAAAATAAATTCTTAAAATCAAAATTCCACGATTCTTATATTCTTAAAAATATAACTTATATCGAAACTCAAATTCTGAATAACCGGATGGAAATCTTCAATTTCCTCTGTGGTATTTTTGCAATATAAATCCCTGTCGTTTGACTTCCGATTTCAGATTAGACTTCTGAGGTTTCAAAAATGTCTAAACAGGCAGTTCAACTGAAAATGGATGAAAATAAACAATAAAATGAATCTTTTTATTCCGATGTAAAAGCATTAAATAGAGTTTAAATGTATATATAAATTGCGTCACATTTCGTACACATATATTTCGTCACACTCGTATAAGAAAGGTGACAAAGGCTATAGGGCATTTCAAACAAAAATAACATTTTATTGCTCCCACTCTCTTATCTTGTTCCAATGAGCAAAAAAGCAGGCTGCTCAAATTTCCCTTCATTTGAGAAATTTTGGAGGGAATCAAGTGCCTTGAAGTTCAACCAGTTCCTAAAATCTAGAGGTTTTTTTATTATTTATTTATTTATTTTTATTTTTAAGATTATATATTTTGCTTTAATAAATCACCCGTTTCTAGAGGATAAATATGTTTTATTATGACAAAACATACATATATATATATGTGTGTGTGTGTGTGTGTGTGTGTGTGTGTGTGTGTGTGTGTGTGTGTGTGTGTGTGTGTGTGTGTGTGTGTGTGTGTGTGTGTGTGTGTGTGTGTGTGTGTGTGTGTGTGTGTGTGTGTGTGTGTGTGTGTGTGTGTGTGTGTGTGTGTGTAAATCAAGGATTAGCACGAATAGCTATTTATATTTCTCCCTTTGACAGGCAAAGACAGGGTTTAACTAATCCTAGTCGGTTAAAACTAGGTTTATGCATACAATTCTACTATAACAATTACTAAGCGATGCTATTACAATTGCTGAAATTTCCAGCAACTATCCTTTCGGTGATTATTATCCATCTTTCTTGGTGATTTCTTATTCGGTTTTAATTGAATGTACATGTTTTTAATCTCTTTATTCTTGTGTTCGTTTTATCACCCACAGGGCACCTTTAGAATTCCTGTGGTTGTGAAAAGGCCTAAAAAAACAATAGGTGTCTTACCGATTGGTGAAATGTTTCACATTTACAGAATTGCACCTTAACATTTGCTTCTAATTTCACAATACATTCTTCAAATTGAAAATCCGTCTTAGCCATTTAACCCTACAAATCATTTACTCATTGAACAACTTAAATTTTCATTTCTTCTGGGATCATTTTTTTTTTTTTTTTTTGAAAATCATCTTTTTTGCCTTTTCTTCCGTTGCTGAAACAAGAAAACCAATTTGAATTTCATTTCCTAACTCTCGTTTTCTAAATTAGATGGCAGCGACGCCGACGTCGAGAAAAGAAATGCAAATTGTCGTGTAAAAGATGAATGCGAAACAAATATTATATTCTGAAAGTATTTTTTACTTCGAAAAACCAGTTTTTATTGCAAACTGTTCTTCCTGTTTTATGATACATGGAAAAAATATCCACACATAAAATTTTAAAATTTATTCCATGAAAATACATCATGATATTTGTCATTGGAGCTTCCTTAATACTGATTTCAGATAAATCTATATCTATAAAAAATGAATGTTGGTAAATGTGTGTGTGTGTGTGTGTGTGTGTGTGTGTGTTCCCTAAGATCTCAGAAACTACCCGGGAGATTTGGCTGAAATTTTCACCGTTTGTTCCTTTTGGTACTGGGAAGGTTTAGAGACCAGTTTTAACAAAATCCGAAGGGTGGTTATTTTTTTATTTCAATTTTAGACCTGATTCTGTCTTTGTAATTTCAATTTAAAACTCCATTTTCGAAGGCTTTCATCAATCCAATCGAGTATTTGGTGTATCAACTCAACTCTCTGGCAGATAGTTAGAATTGATAATATCATATCCACATTTCGTATTAAACGTTCAGGGCTCAAATCGATTCAAAAAGTTATGTTTTTTCAGCTTTTCTGCGTGTGGGGAAAGTTTAAGTTAGAAATCAATCGGAACTTCTTTAGACACATGTCACTTGACATAATTTTTATTTTTAAGTTAGGCCGTGCAAAGCTGGGTAATCCAGCTAATAAAATATATTTTAGCACTATCTTCCTAGGATGATGAGTTCGAGAAAAAAAAACTGAATTTTGACTCCGAGTCGTTAACTCCGCAGCCTTGATATCAGCTCACTTTTTCAAGCATGAGTTCACCGTTTCATAAAATTAAGTGCATTGTTTTCTTTTACTCTTTTTTAAGTTTAATTTTTTATTTTTATATCTCTATTTATATATTTATTTATTTACTTATTTTTGGAAGCGCGACTGTTGAAGTCCAAGTAAAATTTTAGCATCACGAATAATTTGCATCCGTCCTTGAAACTCAAAACTTTTTCACATTGAAATTTGAAATGCTTGTACCTCGAAAGTAAATACAATAATTTTCTTAAATGCGTCATAACATTCATTTCTCCTTATGATATTTTTGCACAAGAGTAAATTTTTAGATTAAATTCACTCATTAATGTTTATAAAGTGAGTTATGTAAAAAGCGTAACTGCCCATTTTTGCAGAAAACAAATGAATGTGAATATAGGTAAAAAAGTGCCAACGTTTCTAACAAAACAAAACTCTATAAAATTTTAAGAAAATGAGATAAACACAACCTTCTGTACAAACAAGGAAGCTTCTATAAGGCGTTTAAGTCCTAGAATGAATCCCAAAAAAACAAAAAAAAAAGGTTTTTTTTTTGCAGTTACTGAAGTTACTGAAATCAAGACAATTAAGGTTTAACGAAACCGAAAACAGTGCAACCATTGTTTTCCGCAAATTATTCTAGAGTCTGAAACTGAATTTTTAATCTGTTTTGTTTTTTGTATGTAAAAAACACATTAATTATTAGTGATTTAAAATTTTAAAAAAGTAAAAAAGGGGAATATGAAGAGGATTTTTAATTGAAAAAAAAATAGAAAACGAGATCTTTATGGTCCATTAAGAAAACTTAAAAATCTGTGTAGAAGAAAAACTGTAAATATTGAGCTAGGAGAGAAAAGAAAGATTATTCCTTTAAAAAAAACCGAACGAAATTCAAAAAACAGAACTAAAATGTAACTGCAAAATAAGTTCATTTTTTGAAACATGTTTGAAACGTCGACTAAGAAATGGCTATACATTTTGGATAAAACATGTAGTAGATAAATACAAACGCGTTTCAAAAGTTCCATATCTTTTGAAATAAATTTGTCATGTTAACAGGAAAAACAACTTGAAAGCTTCAAGAAAATGTTCGACTTTTTCAAGCTTTTAAGACTTTTTAAAATGCAATACTTTTTAAAAACGGAAACGCGTTCTATTTGAAAACGTCTCCTTAACATGCTTATTTCAATTGAGACTCCATTAACGGCTAATAAACAACAAAAAGCTAACTCCGGCAAAAGATATCTTTTTCGGCAAAGTATCTTTTATTGTACGGTTAAAAGTTATTTAGATTTATTTGTTGAATATAATTGTTAAACCGAAATTGAAAAAAAAGTCTTACATTTTAATGATCATTGATTGTTTGCTGAAACCTTTTCAGTTTGAGTTTTTAAAACCATCTCGTCAGAAGGGGGGACAATTGATTAACAGCTCTCATATGCACTCAATTTAACATATTTTAAATAGATTTACATTTTTCCGTCCTTGGAGGAAAATAGAAGTATTTGAATGGCTTGAAGCTAGCTTGCACCGTTCATTTATAATGTGAAGACGAATTTGTGAGTTTACGCTTCTTAAACTTACTTACAGCACACGTCGTCAAAAAAAAAAAGCATTCTGCTCATAATAGAAGATTAGAGATAAACCTAACTAGGTAAATGGTAGCCAATACAACATTTTTAACGCAGGGAAAACTACAGAACATGACCAAAAGGGTGGATCGAAAAAAAAAATGTTTGGAATTTCAAATCGGCCCGGGTGAGAAAAGTTGTACACTAGGACCAAACAATTACCTGTGAAATTTGAAATTGATTAGATAATATTTTCATGCTCCGCAAGGAGGTCAAAGTTCATAAATTAGGCCCGAAAATGCATCATTTCTATACTTTACAAATACATTAATTTTTAATATTCTTTTTAATGGCTCAGTGTGAAAAAAGGTACCTTATGAGGTGAAATACTATGATATAAAATCACATCACAGTCAGATAAAATCTTCATGCTCTGCATAATGGTCGAAAGTTGCATATTTTGCCCCAAAATAGTGATTTTTCATCACAAATGAAAAAATTTACTTCACTTTTAAAATCGACCACGGACAGAAAAATTGTTTCATACGATTAAAACAAATCATAAACGCCACAAAAAGCAACAGATCCTGTGATTCGCTATTTACCAATCTCATTTCATTTTAGCAAACAAAATTATACACTTCGAAGTAGGAAAAGTCAATTAACATGAAAAATAATACTCAAAACATTGACAAATGGCACTCTTGCAGATTTTCTATTTTTTTAATTTATTAAAATACTCTAGAGTCTAAGCATAATTCAAATGAGCCATATGCGGTTCCCAAACTGCAGGTTTCCAAGCTCAGCTCCACGGTACAGTTCAAAGTTGAACTCCGTGGATTTCTAACTGTTGGAAATCATTATGTTTATGCTTCTGATACTCTCAAAGTAATGTCTTTTTGCACCATTTCATGCCAGGTGTTAATATTTTACGAGTGCGATCATATCACTATATCGAACATTTAGTTCCTCATCTCAGAAATTATTAGGTAAATAATTTCTCATTCTAGTCTAAGACTGAGAACCTCAAATTTTAGTAAACAGCACATGGTATTTTGACTTAAACTGGGGTGTTAATATGTTATTAGCTACAAATGAGATCCAACCATATGGGAGTTCCTCATTCCTCAGAAACTTCGGCTGTTTATATCACGAAGTGTATTTACACTACCCTAAGTGAACCCCAAACAACATATTAAAAATTCAGAACTACATCGAGATTTGCGATTTTAATGTCTAATTTGACTGGACTATATAGGAAAAGCTCTACAAAATTGTTAGTCTTCCAATTATTCGATATTTGCCAATTTGTGGAGAAATCTTATTATTGTCTGAATTCAAACATTTCAATCTAAGTACTGACTAAGAGTATTTAAGAGATATATATAGTGCTGTTTCTACTGGCATCTTTCCAGACGACCTTGCTGCATTCAAAATAGGGCCAATCGTGCATTCCCGATGGCTTACCACTGCTTGCAGAATACTTAGGCTGTATGCTAGGACGGAAAGTCCATCTGAAAACTTAATTATATATATTGGCAACCTTTATTATGAAAGTGTACACTCCTATGCGGTTCGACATAAAAAGAAAGTCGGATTGCGCAGAAGGTCTTCGGCACATATGGAGCACAATTAACTGAGCGAGATATTTGAAAGACGATTTAAAAAAAAAAAAATGCTATCGATTTAAAAAATGCTATCGATCTTGTCATACGAAGGAACGGCTTTTTCGCATCGCATATCAAGAAAATATTTTATTGGCAATGATTGGAGATGAAAGAAAACACGTTCGGCAACTGGCCTTAAGAAGAATAATGGAAGCAAGAGAAGTAACAAAATCCTTACAGTCGGTGAGAAAATTTGTTGTTCCTGTCCTCAACTTTGATGCAAATGGCTACGCAAACCTTGTTAACTGGCAAGAAATTGAAAAAGATGAACCACATATTATGAAAAACATCGTAGATTCTGAAATTTTAAATGCAATGTAGGAGCAGCAATGCTGGCTTCAAATTTCAATTCCTAACCATCCATGTCATACTCAAGCAACTGAGCGATATGTTAAAATTAAAACAGAATCAGCAAGTAAAGTCTGTGGAGAGGAATAACGCCATGGCTTCATTTTAGCCAAAATTCAATCACGAGAACATATGAGCACTTTCAGTACAAAACCAGAGTTCTCTGTTTGAATTAAGGATTTCTCTCTCTCTCTCTCTCTCTTCCTTTTTAAAAATTTTATTTTGCTAAAAACTGATTTATTTATAGAATGTTCTTTACTGAAATAATGCAAACAAATATCTGATTTTATAGTTTTTACCTAGTACTTATATTTATCTGAAAGCTAAATATAAAAAATTGCACAAAAGGTATTTTTAATCATTTTTGTTTAAGCTTAAAGAACAAATTTATTGGCAAGTTTTTTTGTCCGTGGCCGATTTCAAAAGAGAAGTATATTTTTTTTATTTATGGCGAAAAATCACTATTTTTGAACAAACTATGCAAATTTCGACCATTATGCAGAGCATGAAGATTTTATCTGAGTGTGATGTGATTCTATATCATAGTATTTCACCTCACGGGGTACCTTTTTTCACCTTGACTGATTAAAAAAATTATTAAAAATTACGTATTCGTAAAGTAGAAAAAATGCATTTTTGGGCTTAGTTTATGAACTTTTACCTCCTTGCGGAGCATAAAGATATTATCAACTGCATCTGATCAACTTCAAATTTCACAGGTAATTGTTTGGCCCTAGTGGACAACTTTTCTCACCCGGGCCGATTTGAAAGTCCAAAAAAAATTTTTTTTCGATCCACCTCAATAACCAATAAGCTCATATCATAGATTGTCATAAAAATTACGATAAATAAAAATTTATGAATAAACATGCATTTTAGTGGCTACAACCCAAATTCGTATATACACTGAAGTGACAAAAGTCATGGGATACCTCTTAATATCGTGTCGGCCCTCCTTTTGCCCGGCGAAGTGCAACAACTCGACGTGGCATGGACTCAACAAGTCGTTGGAAGTCTTCTGCAGGAATATTGAGCCATGCTGTCTCGATAGACGTCCATAATTGTGAAAGCGTTGATGGGGCAGGATTTTGGGCACGAACAGACCTCTCGATAGTGTCCCATAAATGCTCAATGGGATTCATGTCGGGCGATCTAGGTGGCCAAATCATTCGTTGGAATTGTCCAGAATTTTCTTCAAACCAATTGCGAACAGTTGTGGCCCGGTGACATGGCGCATTGTCATCCATAAAAATCCCATCGTTGTTTGGGTACATGAAGTCCATGAATGGCTGCAAGTGATCTCCAAGTAGCTGCACATAAGCATTTCCAGTCAATGTTCGGTCCAGTCGTACTAGAGGACCAAGTCCATGCCATGAAAAAACAGCCCACACCATTACGGAGCCACCACCAGCTTGAACAGTGCCTTGCTGACAGTTTGGGTCCATGGCTTCGTGGGGTCTGCGCCACACTCGAACCCTACCATCGGCTCTTACCAGCTGAAATCGTGACTCATCGGACCAGGCCACGGTTTTCCATTCATCTAGGGACCAACCGATATGCTCACGTGCCCACGAGAGTCGCTGCAAGCGATGTCGTTCTGTCAGTAAAGGCACTCGAGTCGGTCTTCTGCTGGAATAGCCCAAGAAATCCAAATTTCTCCGCACAGTTCTAGCAGACACGTCCATTGTACGTCCCACATTGATTTCTACGGTGATTTGACGCAGTGTTGCTTGTCTGTTAGAATTTACGACTCTTTGCAGACGTCGCTGGTCTCGATCTTTAAGTGCAGGCGGTCGACCACTGCGCTGTCCATGGTGGGATGTTATGCCTGAAATTTCATACTCTCGGCACACTCTTGACACAGTGGATCTGGGAATGTTGAATTCTCTAACGATTTCCGAAATGGCATGACCCATGCGTCTAGCTCCAACTAACATTCCGCGTTCAAAGTCTGTTAATTCACGTCGTGCGGTCATCATCACGTTAAAACCTCTTCACATGAATAACTTGAACAGAAATGAAAGCTCTGTAAAAGCACTGCGCATTTATACCTGTTCTATGCGATGCTACTGCCATCTGAAAATTTGCATATTGCTATCCCATGACTTTTGTCACTTCAGTGTAATTCACCTTGCAAAATATTTCACAATAGTTTTTGTGGCATTTCCCAGAGCATAAGGTGGATAACTGTCAAACATGCAACACATATCGTTCGATTAAAGAAAGTTCCCGAAAAATTATGCCGCCATGTTAAACATACTTTGTAGTAAGATTCTTTTAAAAGTTATCATAAGTGTGTGATCCATTGAAAAACGCCCTCTGGAAGCAAGTTTGATTTATTTCTTTTCCTTTTCTCCTTTTTTTTACTCCCATTCCTTCATCATGCTCTACACATTTTTCTTACTTTTTGAGCATTAGCTCGTCGCCAGACGACTTTGAAGTAGTGTAGTTTCGTTATAGCCACTCTGTCTATTCAGAATAAATTTAAGAAATCTGGATAAATCGGTAGCCTAAACTGTCAACCAAAGTAAAATATAACCGACGAAATCCATCCCAATTCGTGAACTAGTGCCATGCCAAGCCAATAAAGGACATCTCATTTTTCCTAAAGAATTTTCCTCGGTCGCAATCTTTATACAAAGCGAAACTCTTGTGATAAGATTTCTGCCATCTTAATTGTCGTGTCATGCTGAAGTAGACAAAGATCTGTCTTGCTGAATATAATGCGGAGGAGATCACATCATGGTCAAAACTGGGGACGTCCCTTGAGAAAGATGGAAATTGCCTCTTCTACAAAGTTAATATTCCGAGAGTATCAAGGAATAATGAGAATGGATCGCCGAGAGCTTCTTATTTTATTCTTCAGCTTTCTTAGAGTTTCTTGGTGGAAATTATTTTAGCTTTTCAGAAGTATAGGATAATAGTAACTTATTTAGGGTACTTTTGATAAAGCATTGCTTTTTTTTTTTTTTTTTTTTTTTTTTGTGTTGAGCAACGATCGCTTTTTGTTCCTCAAACCTTTGTTCCCTCGATCGCTTTTTGTTCTTAAATGGCAACTTAGAAGATTTTTACAGTTGATTTTTTTCCTGTACTTTTTTTAAATCTCTATAAATAATATATTACAATTTGGTTTAGAAAAGCTTCATAACTGTTTAAGTATAGTTATCTTCCTTGCAATATACTAACATTGTGCTAATTCGCAGCTTTTTGGATTTTGTTACTTTTTTCATGAAACGCAAAAAAATCTCGTTTTGCATTTTAAGTCCTGTACTATGACTAATTGAAAACCCTTTCCTTCAAATGTACAAAAAAAACAAAATAACCGTTGTTGTTTCAGCAAGGCAAGTGTTTCTGTTAAGCAGTGATGAGAAGACCTAATTTTTGGCTGTCCTGTTGATTTTTTTTCAAGAGTGGAGAGAGTTTTACATCGTGGTATTATTTTAATTTTTTAATAAGAGTGTGGTTTTTATTTCATTAATAGCTTAATAGTCCGCAAGTGATGTATAAAATGTAAAAAAAGGTTTGCTACGGAATTTAAATAGTAGTGTGGCCCATTTTAAGGTCATCTATTATTCACTTGATTGAAGTTATTGTCCTATTACAGAAATAAAACTAATTTTAGGTTCTGTTATTTATTTTATGTTTTGACTTGACTTCCGATGTTTTTGAAACTGAAATTATTTCCTGAGAGTCAGAACTTATAATGAGCGAGATCATAATTCGGATTTGTTTAACAATTTTCTTTCTCAGCTTTAGAAATTTATGCCAACCTAAAGCTTCACATTAAATTTTACTCGTGGATAAAAAAATAAATGTATGTTTATTGAGCTCGAACACCCAATATGCATACATCAATTTCATTACACGGAAAATCTGTACAACACGTGAGATGACTGCATACAATGAGTATTTTCATATAATTACAATCAAAAGTTGCATTGATATTTTTTTTTTTTTGTGTTCAGAAAACACAGAATCAATTTCGTCTCAATAATGTTTGCTTTGATGTAAATGATTCAAATTTAATTTGCTTCACATTTTGAAATCAACCAAAACCACTTCACATAGTCAAATGACTTAAAATTTAAATATTGTTTGGGCAATCCTACAATTTAGGAATAATGTCTTCTAGCGTTTACAGTTGACATTTAACAGAATATATTGCATTTCAAAGCAAACTCCCCCTGTTTACTTATCTTTTCAAATTAGTCAAAAACCAAACATTGTATCCTCTTAACCCATTTATCCTCAGTAGACTAAAAACGGGACGCTTGTTAGTTACTGCATACAAAAACCTGTAATGGGTATATCATTTTACTAAAGCAGTTTTTCACAAGTTAAATAGTCCTTCTTCTTGAGAAAACCAGTTAGAGCCACTATTTGGACATCAGAGATTATTTTCTAACAGGTATTTTCAGACAAATCAGTTAAGCAACGGTCCAGCATGAGTAGCCACAAAAAGTTTTTTTTTTTTTTTTTTGCAAACTTATTTTTCATAAAATTAAACTATTTTTAAATGATTTGCTTAAAATTGATCACAGATGGCTTCTGTAATGTTACTTTGCAAAAGTAAAGTCAAGTAAGGTCTTTTTTTGCTCACATATCTGCAAAAACTCCCACAAACAGGACGTTTAATAACTTAATAAATGTGGCAACGGTGAACTATTTTAAGCCCAAAATGTATATAAACCATTCCAAGTAAGAGTTTTAAACAGATAAAAAACGAAAAAAAATTGTTTAAAAAAACTTGAGCATTAATGGGTTAAAATAATGTTTGCTTATATTTAACTTTTCAATACGTTTGCTTAAATGAACTAATAATTGTTTAACATGCATGTTCTTTTTTTTCTTTGAAAGCACTAAATACTTAAAAACATGTTTCAAAACTCTCTCTCTCTTTTTTATTGCTAAAATGTTAAAAAGCATCACTCTCAAAATAGAGTACTTCAGCATAGGAAAATATTTGAAACGTGCTCTAGTTATTTTATACCTAGAAAATCGAGATTTTTTTTTCCGAAATCTTAATACATTGCGAAAAAAGTATACTTGAAAATTCCAGAACTTTCGAAAGCATACTTTTCCCAGAAAAACGACCTAAACGGTTTAACATGCCTTCTGACTAGCTTAGAAAGAAGCTTGGTGTATGGTTTCTTAGGATATACGAGTAGCTTGATGTAAAAGCTTTCCTCGAAGAATCAAGAAGAAACGTTTCTTTTCCTTCATTTATAAAAACATCAAAACACTTACTGTTTTCTGTTGAAAGTTGTGCATACTTGAAAACGAAACCCCATGTTTTTGAATAGTAGATAAAGTTACAGCGAAGAAAAATTAAATACTTAAGGTGGATGAAATGTTAGATGTGAACTGCTATAAAAGTAGCATAGATCAAATTTTACCTAATTTAAGATTTGTTATCGCTTTCTCAGGACAATATTGCAAGGAAAAAGTCATAAACTTTTATGGAGGGCGGGGAAAGTTTTACGCATCGTATTTTTTTTCTTTTCTACGTATTAACTTACTTATTCATTTTATATTTATTTTTTTTTTTTTCAAAATATATATTGCCGCTACACTCGTAAAATAAATAAAATACTTGAAATTCATTTTAGTAGATAAGAAAGTTTTTTTTTTAAAGAATTTCTCATTTTCCCTTTTAATTATGGTTTTGCGACGGTAAAATTTCAATAGTTGTGATTATTTTTTCTTTTCTGTGTTTTTTTATGTAATAACGAAAAAAATAAATGTATTTAAATTTTACGCAATGAGGCCAGGTAGGTTAATCTAAAAATAAAGTTAGCAGCAACCAGGGTCGGGGTTTTTTTTTTTTTTTTTTTGTAATCACAAAACTAAAAATAATGCAGATAAATAATACCAATCACAAATTCAAAATAAATCATTTGCTATTTATCCTGTTTGAAATTACTAAAACCTTTAAAGTCTTAATAAAACCTTTAAGTTACCAAAAGCACGTACGTTCGTTTACTAACCACTTTCTACCGTAGTAAACTCCGAATATGACATGAGATTATAAAATAGGGGAAGACCGCCTATATTGGACCACTGCTTAAATTGGACCTCGGGCTTAAAATCTAGTACAGAGATCTGTGATACACTTTAACAGTAGAAATATTAAGTTTTAGGAATAAAATCAATGTGTATGAAGTTTCACCAGTCTTCGAATTGTTTAGCGTGAGTTACGGCTTGATTTGTGTTGAAGACATGCGAAATCTTATTTTGCGGACTTGTTTCTAGAAAGATAACTCAAAAACTTGTAAATTGCGGTAAAATGCTGTTACAGTGTTAAAATCTGTGTTTAATAAGGATTGCATCGATGTATTTACATGCGCGATTGTGATAATTTTTGACAGAGCAATGAGCTGAAGAATAAAAAATGGCGTGTTTTCCTTTATTGGACCGAAAAAATTTTCCTATATTGGACCGGTGGTCCAATTTAAGAATATGATTTTAAACAAGACTTTTTATTAATCGTAACATAAAATAAGTGACTCGTCTTACTTAATAGCGTAGTTAAAATTATTTTAAGCATACCTTAACACCTATTCACGATATTCATTTAAACTTTTTTTATCAAGCACATTTTTGTCAAGCAGAAGCTGCAACTTCTTAAAATAAATGTTTTTTTTTTTTTTATCTTCATCCATTTAACTGCAGTTTCAGGTTGTTAAACATAGTTATTACCTTAGGTAAAATGTATGCTGGTTTACCGAGAAAAAATATGAAATTCTTTGATATTTTCGACACGATTTTAAAAGGAAACAATTTATATGCTACTAAAATGTTCAATGTAGATGAAGCCGGTGTTTTCACTGTCTAAAAGTCCCAAAATATATTGACGTATAGAGTATATACCTGGTAAACACCAGGTTGGGGCAGTAATGAGAGGTGAACGTGGTAGAAACACACTGGTTATTTGTTCCATGAGTGCAACAGAATTGCAAGCTCCCCATGCTTATTTTCAAAAGATTACGTTCTATGTATGAACTTATTGTGAAAGCTTCCCCGGTAAACAATATGCTTGTTCAAAAAAAGGTGGGATCACAAACGATAATTCACACAATAGATTCAACATTTCACAAAAACTGTTAAGCCAAGCAATGTGAAAAGAATGCCCTTCTATTGATGGATAGGCACAGCACTTACATAAAGAACATTGATGCAATAAACTTGGCTAACGAGTAAGATATAATAATGCTTTCTTTTTAAGCACATCATGCACGTAGATGTGGGCTTTATTCCCTTTGTCTTCATATACAGTTATCGAGCATGTGATACATGGAGGCGAGATCATCTTCTGCTGCAGCAAAATTAGAAACAAGTAGCTCACATAAAACTACTCAAAGTGAACAGGTTACATTTTCGGTGTAAGTTGTACACTATGTACAAGAACTAGCTATGACGAAATTAGTACAAGTTCTGCAGAATCAGCGGATAGTTCTCATCAAAACATGATTGTCAACTCTAACTATGATTTTGTAAAGCCGGCTCGCATATCAATTTTGCCTAAAAAAATAGAAGGAACAAAAAGGAAGGCTATCTCAGCAATCATTCTAACGCCTTATAAAAGAGGCATAGAACAGAAAAAGTCACACAAAAAGAAGCAAGAAACTGCACAAAACAATTGTTATTGCAATATTTGTCATAGAGATGAAGTGCAAAACATGATTAAGTGCATGAAATGCCTTCGGCGAGTTTATCAACACTGCTTAAGTGAGGCTGAAGTAAAAGAAATTCAATTGCAAATCCTGGAAAAAAGTTGTATAGTTCAAATATAAATTATTCTATGATTTCCTGGTACGGTCCAATTTAGGAAGCGCATGGTTCAATTTAGGCGCATATATTCCTAAATTGGACTTTTGCAACTTTTTATAAGATAATTTTTTAAAAAATAATTTTCATATTTTCAGAAAATATAAGCTCCTAGGGGGGTTCCTGATTAAATTTAGCTTACGATGCCCTATTTTGCATTTCTGTTTTGCTTCACACTGAGCGACACAGGCCATCTGTTCTTAGGGGGTCCAATATAGGCGGTCTTCCCCTACTATATGTCTTATAAACTTAGAATAAGATGAAACAAGAATCTCTGAAACAACAATAAAGTTTCATAAAACACGATGAAAAAAAACATCATGTGCTTGAATAACATAAAAAATATTAAGGATAATTTGAAACAAGGCAAATGTAAAAATAGAAAATCCTGATCAGAAATCATAGTCGCAAAAAAATATCCACAAATATTTTTAATTTCATATAGTCGTGTTACCATTAGAATGCATTAGAATCAAATTACCTGCAGCATTTTCCAACTTTATTTGACCTTGTGAATATCAAAATTCTAGTCTCCCGATATAAAACGATAAGTCACAGCATCATATCGAAGCCGACCTAAATAATGACAGTTAGAGTCAGAAAAAATAGTCTGTCTGCTTCAAATGGAGCTGCGTTTAGCTTCTTGCCATTTGCAGACCTAGTGCATTCCCCGAGACCAGCACCCACTCTTTCATGTGGCACTACCATCGGTGGAATGCCATTGCCACGAGAATTTTGACGGATAGTTTCCCCATTAGGTGGAGGCACTTGGGCTCTATTCCAAGTGAAACTGCACTAGAAATTTATTTTTTTTGAGAGGTAAAAAATGCTAAGCAAGTACTCGAGGGATCTTTTACATGCGACATGTAAAAGATCGCGCATAGTCATGCGGCATGGACGCTGTCGATTTTCAGCATCAAGAAAATCCACCGACTGGAGTCGAGTTTAATCCCGCGCCTTCGGGTATCAGAGGCCAGCGCCTTTACCACTTTACCAATTTGTCGGCCGGGAAAATAGTAAAAAGAATTAAATCTGCTGTTGCTTATGGTGGAACTACTTATTGGTTTCTTTTTGACCGTTTGCAGAATTAGTGCATTTCCCAAGAGCTGTAATCCATTCTCTCAAGTGAAATTTTTATCGATGGGTAGCCATTACCATAAGAATTTTGCACCCCAGTTTCCCTACTAGATGGAGGCTTGACTTTAGCACCTGGTCTCTCTTTAATGCATAACCGCTATAGAAATTAAGATTTTGGGGCCTCAGCAGCGAGTGGTCTAAAGGATTGCTTAATAGACTTGAAGTGGTGGGTTCGATTCCCACCCTTGCTCTAGATGTATTTTCCCATCTTTGTGCTGTAATTCTTTCATGCATTGTCTGTATGTTCCCTGTGCTATATGGAATAAAAATATCAAAAAAGAGAGGTGATGCGCTGATTGTGTAGTCCCCGTCAATTGAAACCTGAACAATTAGCTCAACAAGAAGAAAACTTTAATGTTGCTGAGAGTATTCTATGCAAAACGAATAGTCGAGGAATATTTTACATGCCGCATAATCATACGACAATGAAGCTCTCAATTTTCTACATCTTGAAAATTCTTTGACTCGAGTCAGATTTTAACCTGCCCTTATAGGCGTCAGATAATCCCGCCTATACACTACGCCACGTTGCCTGAGAAGCAACTGAACCTCAGACGCTTCGTACATGGATATTTTTAGCTAGGCATGCTAACTGAAAACGTCGACCTTTTTTATTTAATTTTTTTTAATTAACGCTGCAATCCTAAATGAAGAATCTTAGCATTGGGAGAGAGAAGTAACATTCTGGATGCTAATTCACGTAGGATGATGTCATTTGAAAGAAAGCCTAACATAATATCAAAATACATTTTTTTTTCTATTGAAACATGAGATCTGAACCATTTTATTTGTTACCAACATAATATTATTTAATTAGTACTATTTTTATTATTATGCGTAATAATTACAGAAAATTACTTCAAGTCAAAAGAATGTTATGTAGCCTCATGTCCTGCAAAAAACAGTCATTGAATCCATAAGTATCCCATCGGAAAGAGGGGGGGGGGCATTGCCTTAAGGACTTGTTAATAGAACTCTCTGTACCCACAATTTGAAGCGCATTATATGCGGTGCCAATGAGGTATAGCGCTTACATGGCCCTAAATACTCGTGCAGAGCCTTGAAACACATTCAACGTTCACGAGTCGCCATTAGCGTACACAACGAGCTTTAGTCGAAGCAAAAAAAAAAAAACTCTTCCACCATTTCATACACTGCAAAAATAAAGTGCTGTTTTTACAGTATATTATTGGCAGCAAAATGCTCCCGTTTAAAACCTTAAAATGCACATTAATAAACTGTAAAATTAGCAATTTTAGTTTATTACAGTGAAGCAGCAATTTTGCAGTTTATTACCACAAAGTTAGCTGCATTATATTGCAAAAACAGCAATATAATTCTGGCAGTAGAGGCTCCAGTTTAAAACTGTAAAATTCACGGTGATAAACGGTAAAATTAGCACTTTTTAGATTGTCCACATAAAATTAGCTGTATTATACTGCAAAAACAAAAACTATTTTTTTACAGTATACGATCATTCTGTGTTTTTCTCGAACCACTCATTGTTAAAATATGAATGACTATCTGTTCATAAAATAAAAAATAATAATGTTTTATTGCACAAAACTTGTAGATTACTGCATATACGTGTTAAGACGGTTTCAAACATTGTTTTTTTTTTACTACAAAGAATGCGAGCTTATGGATGGAAAGAACATCCGACAAAAGCCAAGAATATTATTTACTTTTTTTTATGGACCATAAACTACTCATTATGTGTTACGAAACAGAGTTAATTATAAAAACTAACAACACTTACTTCTTTGACAAATAATTCTATTACTTCATTAAAATCTATCAGAAAAAATTCTAATCGATATATGCTTCCGTGCAGAACTTCATAAGCGGAAAAGAACTTCAAAGAAGTATTCTTACGCTTCTCTAAAAGTTCCTTTCAGTTACTAATTCCAACATGAGCAGGAACTCCTTAAGTAAAGCTCATAATGATGCGCTGAAACTTTTACAATTAAGAGAATAGTGAACCGATTGAAATTTTACTTTTGATTCCACAAGAAAAAAGATGATATTCAGTCTGCTGAGAAATCAACAGCGAATTAATAATGTTAATTAAGAAGATAGTCATGAGAACTGAAAATGTCTTCGCAAATACTTATGGCACGTTTGTGCGAGTAAAGTTTTTGAAGTTCATTAACGGAATGGATTTCCGTTGCATCCAAACGGAAATAGTTCAGGTTTTAGTTTATAACTTGTATGAATGAAGATGAGTATTTATGAAAAGAAAATAATCATGTGTCGCATTTAAAATCTTGAGAAATGAATTTTTAATGTTTTCTAATGATACAAAAGTTTTTTTTTTTCTGCTAGAACTATATTAATATTTTCAGAGGTCTCTAAAGGTTCTGTGAGTTGTTGCAAAAATATATAGTTTAAAATAAATGAACGAAAGGATTTCCATTTACTGTATTTGTTGGTCTGTTTAGTTTTCAGTAAATACAGAGGGGCTATCGCATCTCACCGACAATATTATAAACATTTCTCAAAAACTTTCTTTATCTAGATAGTAAGCGTAACATGAATTTTTTTTAACAATTTATATGCCTTCAAAACTGTAGCTCAGTAACGTACCACAGATTTATCGGTAGCATTTATTCTACCGTTATTTCACAATTGAGGTATAATACACTGCAACCTGTCTTGACTACAACATTGTGACGTCAGCGTGACGTTTGAGTGACGTTAGCCTATGAAAAACGAGCTAGATAAAATGTCACAGCCTACTTGGCGAATTAGAGGAAATCGCTGACTGCTTGTGATCTCTTATTGGCTCCGCCCGTAGTGACGTTTAGTGTCAAGTTAAGTTGCATTCTAGTTTAGTAATTTCAATCTTGTACTTTAAATAAATAAATACAGTTATTAAAAGAACGCTTACTTTTCGATCGTTAGCTCTTAAATAACTTCCAAACACCAATATTTTCTTTACTTCATGGTCAACATTTTTATCATGCATTTTACAAAATTTGATTTTGTGTTCTATATTCTGTTGATTTTTGTTACAATAGATGTTAAAAGGGTATTAACATGAAAAATATTTTAAAAAAAATTACGTAAAATGCATACTTGCGCATTCGAAGGAATACTTTTGAAATTTCTTTCTTACCGGCACTCATAAAATGTGTTAAATATAGAGTTTGGTACTTACAAATTTGAAGAATTTTGATGTTTTTAGTGGTATTAAAATTTGAAGGGAAAGGTATACTGTTAAGAAATTACTTTTGCAATAACTACAATAAAAATGCAGATACTGCAGAAAAAACATTTAATCTGCACAATGATTAAATAATGATAATTTAATTTTTTAAATTCAGTTTCAAAATAAACAAGAAAATTAAAATAAAATAGCAATAACAACTTTTTCAGTGAGAAACTTTCAAAAACATTTTTTTAATAGTCTTGAAAATTTTTGGAGCGGATTTGAACCCTAAAAACCCACCTCTTAAATGCGGCCCTGATATGTGCAAATGTATTCAAATTGGGTGAATTAATCTATTAAAAAAATTAGGCAACTATGGGCTCTATTTTTCTTTTTTTTTTTATAGTTACTAAGGGGCTCCGCCCCCTGCTCCCTTCGCTTTTTAACCCCATTCGTCACCGTCGGCGGCTCGAAACCCAAATCGCTTCGGGTGGTTCGGAGTCTAAATTGACGGCGCAAACCATGGTGACAGTTGACGATTTCAATGGTATTTTAATCAATTTGTATTACCGTCCGGTTAAGGCTTAAAAAGCACACAGTAACAGCTCCTTTACAATTTAAAATAATTCGTCAAATAAACAAAGGAGTACCCTCCCCCCCCCCTCCTGATATAAAAAATTTAAAAAATATGTACATAATTAAAAAACATAGAATATCTAGCCCAAACAGAAATCCAGTTCCTTTCCCTCGCAGAAAAAAAAAATTAAACAAACGCTATGTAAAAAAAAACGCTTTGTCATTCATATGAAATCACTTTAACAAACTAAAATACCATAAGAATAATGAAAACCTTTCTTAAATGTTTAAAATAAAGGAAGAAAATGTGCGATAAACGCAATGGTGTTTATTTTGGTCAATGAAGACGAGCAATAAACAAAACGGAGACTCACCAGTTTTGTTTGTCGAACGTTATCTTGTTGAAAAGATTTTGGAGCAGTTTGGTCGAATGGCTATGTAATTTTACTCGAGGTGAGCCTTGAATTATGGCTCAAATAGAATAACTCATATCTCATGTTTTATTAATGGAGAGAAATAGAACAAACATCTTCTTCCTCAGAAAAAAAAGCGCTTTCCAACGCACCTTTTTTTTTTCTCTGTTTTATCCGGGACCATGTAAAAACGTTCCATCTACCCATATCTCACTAAGAAGAATTTCTTACTATTTAATATTAGCTCCCGATAAAATCAAAGTTAAAGTAATTAAAAAAAGAAAAAATACACCATTATATGTAGCAACGAAAAGTTTGTTAAATGTCATTTAGCAATGAGAGATGAAAACATGTTTTCACGAATATAACTAAAATAAGGTGTTTCCAACCGAAAAATTGAGTTTTTGTGAAACACTTGCATTTATACAAAAAAAAAAAAAAAATCATTGAGTTCGGCACTAAGCAGTCTCTCTAATACGCTTGAACAGTTAGAATAGCCTAACTATTGGAAATTTGGTTAGCCTTATGTCCCATTCAATTATCATGCGTGTGGATAGAATTGCAAATGTAAAATAAACATGTCTTTTCAAAATTTGTAAATTAAAAGTATGTTTTATTCCACAAATGAGAGATGTTTTTTTTTATTTTTAGTGATTCATTTTCCATCCCATGAACGTTCTCTGTTTGCATTGATCTTAATGGAATAATTGGTATGTCAAAAGTTTCGAAAACTATTGAATTACCCAAGGCGTCTTCCTAATTTCTTGTAATAGTTAAAAGATTTTTACATTTTGCTTTACTGTAGAAATTGTTTACGTAATGCAAGTATGAAGATTTTCGAAAAGACGTTTTGTAATTTTGAAACCATTATTTTCTGAAAAAGAAATTTATACTGGTATGGTAAAATTTTGAATGATTAGTTTAAAACTGGATCTTCAGTTTAGTCATAAATTAAAATTTTCTTTTGGTAGAAGCACCTCTACACTGCAAAAAAAAACTTTTGTTTTTACAGTATAATACTAAAAGCAGAGGTTTCAGTTTAAAACTGAAAGCACAGTAATAAACTGTAAAACTAGCTACTTTACAGTTAATTACTGTAAAAGTAACAATTTTACAGTTTATTACTGCAAAATTACTTTAGAATTAGCAGTATAATACCTGTAAAAACAACATTCATTTTTCACAGTGTAAGTATTCTGTGAATCATTCACTGTTCTAAAAAATAAACTTAAGGTAGTTAAACAAATATTTTTCCATATTACCCCCCCCCCCCCGTTTGTTGTTCCATTTAATTTTAACTAAACATAAATATTCAAGGACAATGTATGAAAAATGTCTGATTTTCTATATAAGAGAGTATGGGAAGAAAAATCAACAATGAGTTACCTTCTGTCTTAAGTTGCAGATAATATTTAACGCATATATGTTCTATGAGAAATATATTTTAGATATTTATAAAGATGAAAGTATGCATGACATGCAAAATATAAAAACTACATAATTTAAGTTCTCAAAGAAAGTACATTTGCGAGTTTCAAAAAAGAGGTCCTTCTAAACGGCCATTATTTTTTAGCGCTCCTTACACATTCTATTTATTCGAAACACTATATAAAAAAAGAAGTGGTTATGTAACACTTAGCGTTTAACTGTTGTCAATTTTCAAAACACGGATAACTTTGAAGAAGATAGATTGCTCACGTTTTGGACTTAAAGCTTGCTGCTACTTTACTCCGACCTTCATAACATTTTTCTTGAAGTATTTTTTTAATAAAAATATGCTTTAGAAGGTATTATTAAGAAATCTTTATGTATTTTTGTAGATTTCCTTTTACGCATACACTATACTTTTCTTTAACTTATGGGATGTTCTTTAAAGTTTAAAACTAATAATTTGCATTTATGATAAGCAAATAAGTACCTGTCTGTTCTCCGCGAAATAACTTATAAGTAAATAGTCGGATTCGAACAAACAATTTTTTATACACTTTAGATTATAATTTTTAAAAAACTTTAAAGGCACAAATTTGTAGGAAAAAATGTTGATACGAATACGTGCTTTGGGTTGGATAACTTTCCGTCCGTTAATTTGCATCTTTCTGCCATACAAAAAAAGGTTTCCTTGAAACCAAGAAACAGGTGTTTACTATGTTTTTCAAGATAGCTTTTAACATCAATTTATTATTATTATTTTTTTTTTTTACTTTGTAGCACATAGGTACCGTAAAATGGGGTGCATAGGAACAGCGTGGTAATTCGAACCAAAACTTCCTGATCATATAAAGAAATTCGTCATAAATATACCATCGGGTATTTTGGGCAGTTATTTTTTTTAGAAAGGTAATATTATAAGAAGTAGGGAAAAAATATTTTTGTAATTTTGGCAACACTATTGGCTTCTGTGCAAGGCTGCAAACGGGACGCTAAAAAACATCAAGTTTTCATCGTCTGCAAAACTTTGTTTGTAAGTACATACCCCTTTATATTTCAAATCTAAGAGTAGAGTTATTTAATCATAGATATATCTGAGCAACAGAGTACCACATTAGAAGAGACAACATATTTTAATTGTGGCATAAAAATGAAACATTCTTCATAATGTCATAAGCTAAGTATTTGCGGGGTAAATCGGAACAATTTATTCTGTTGCTCCAATTCAAACTTATTTAAAGGAAACTATTTGAAAAATCAAGATTCTAACCCCCATTCTTCTAGTCAAGACAAGGACAAGGATTTATTATTGTTCACCCCTTCTCGTGAGCAACTAGATCTTAAAATGACAGAAAGTTGCAGATTTAAACAGATTTTTTTTCTCCGGGAGACTTCTTTTTACTTAAAATACGTGGGGGAGAGTTCAGACTTTATGTAGCGAAATTCCAACACCCAGTCAGTGATGAATAAGTGTGAAAATCTTACAGGACAATCCCGGAACCCAGAGATTTTAAGAAACTGAAGAAAAGGCAGCGTTCATCTCAGAAGTTGTTATGAAAAAACTTAAGCTAAGCCACAACTGCAAGTTCCAAGGACAAGTACATATTTGTGGACGACATGAGTGATTTTAATTGATGTTAAATCCTTGTATATCAATTCAAAAGCATATCTTAAAATTAATTTTAATTTTTCATAAGTTCAAAATCATTTGAATTTTGAAAAATCATAAACTTTTACTGGTATAGGAAATAAACTTTTATTTGACAGTAATTGTCTGTTCTTGTTCTCCTTCCCTCAATATTACTCAGATTTGTGAGACCTATTACAGGTTAAATTAAAAAAGAAATGTATTCCGATTGATTCCTATCAGCGGGGTGCTTCGGAACACCTCTAAATTCCGATACATATAAGTAATAACTGTTCAAAATGTTTTGAATTTGCTTGGAATTTCAAAAGCAAAGCAAGACCGAAGTTTTTACCTAAAAAATCAAATTGAAAAAAAAAATATTTTAACTACTTTTTTTACAGTCAAAGCTGAAAAGTGTGCCGGTTTACCCCATTTTACTGTATAAGCACTATTTAGTTCTAATGCATTTTTTTTTTTTTTTTGTTCGGTAAAGAATAGCGGCATCTCATTTCTGTCTTTTACCTGAACAATTTTGTGTTTAGTTTTGAACAGTTAGCTCATATAGAAATATTTAAGTCGGCATACATCTTGAACTGAAAAGAAAATTTGGCTTCTTACGATCATTAAGTAAAGGAACTTTAATGCAGAAGGCGTACACAGAAAATGCTGTTTCATTTTTTTTCTTTCAGGCATGTGTTTTAAACAGTTCAGTAACACATAAAAGGCTTAAATCCGTCGAAAATTTTACAAGCACAAAGATTTTCTTCAGATTAGGTGTAGAAGACAGTAATACCAATGGTAAACTGTTGAAAAATTGATGGTTGTCTCAAAGTCTTACTTTTTCAGGCACAAATTATATTACATTAATATGTCTTCTCATAGCAGTAAAAAATGAATAGTAACTTTGAAACTGCAAGAAACATTCTTTATTCCCTTCTCAACTCAGTATTTTCCTCTTTAATTCGGAAATTCACTCTATTTGACACCAGTTTTAAAGATATGGATGTGACAAATGATTTGTATTATGCATCGACCCATTGAATTGGAATCAGAGCTGAATGTTCTCACCCTAAAGTAGATAAAAAGGATGAAAATGAAAATTCAATATCTATCAATAAAGGCTATCTATGTTTGTTGCTATGTCATAGGTAGCTATAATCGTAAATTAGAGCATTAAAATTTTGAAATGTACGACATTACATGCGATTATTTTGAATTTCGGTTCATTATTAAGAAAGAGAAACTGATTGAACTCTTCTTGTTCTTTGTTAGCCCTTTAAAGTGCCTTTTTCTCCTTTACTCTTCTTCCCTTCTTTTTCCTATTAGTGTAGAATTAATTTTTTAAAGATACAATATGTCCATGCAAGTTGTTAACTTTAAAACGGCAGCAATTGTATTTTTAAAAATTGTATTTAGGTTCAGTAAAGTAGCTATTTACTACTGAACAAAACTACCAGCTGGTGGAAAATGCAATTGTAGAAATCCAATCTAGAAAACGGAACGAGATAGAAATGCAAGTAATTTACAAATTTGTTTGCCATTATTGATTTACTACAAAACAGCATATTGAGGACGTTAATACAGATAATTAAATGATTAACGCGCACTTGGTTTTTCGTGATTTTCGACACTGTGACGTTTTCACGTCACAGTGTGCTTGCTTTCTGGGGAAGTAAACTAAGATCTAGTTAAACCAATATGTACCTATATTTGATATTGCGGTTTTGTGCTTTGCCTGAAAGATAATAAGCTCTCCTTCCTTTCAACTTCCTGAACCTTTTTTTTTAACACTGACAAATTGCAATATGTTTTCCTTTTGGACCTCAAATAACGTGCAATCCCTTTTCCAATTGGCAGTCTGCCAACGTTACTCACCAGCTGACCCCCGGCTCTGCTAACGTAAAGCCGACACCTTATCCATGCGGCACAAGATGGCGAACCCAGAGCTACTCGTGCTCAGCCCTGCTAGTTCAACCCCCTTTCCTTCAAGTGGTACAGGTCCGTTTTTGGTCCTCGGCAGAGCAGGTGGAACAGATTGTGGCACCCATGTTTCTACACACATCTCTCACTCACATAAACATGAGTACCAATCGCAATCCATCGTTGCGAAAAACAATTTGTATTCAAGATGTCATGTTCTTGGTTTTTTTTTTTTTTTTTTTAATATCCTAGCAACGGTTTCAAAGTAAGAAAGTTGATCAGAGACATGCTGTATACACACACAGTTTTCCTATTTCGAAATGTTTCATGCAGGAAAAGTCGGAGAAGGTAAGTAAGCAGAGCAAAAAACATTTAAGGATCATAGCAAAGTATGTTCTGATTGCTCATGTAACCCAAAAGTCCCTCATTTAGGGAACTTTTTCTATTGTGAATTGAAAAGGGAATTTCTAGTGAAAGCAAATTTATTGATTTTTCATGCATTATGAATAAAACTTACTTTTATTTTAGTTTTTTTTTCTGTTTTACTTTATTTATTACTTTTTCTTTATTTTTGTTTTATTCATTTTTATGTTTTTTTTTTCATTTATTATTTATTTATTTTGTTATCATTACTTTGATTACTCAAATGCATTCGTTAAATGCAAGAAATAACTTTATTAGTAAAACATGAAGCTGAACTTTTTGCATTTGTCTCTAAAATATTTTCAACAATTGAAAATAGAAAGGATTGAAACAATTAATTTTGCAAGGTAGCGTTGAAACGATAATAAAAATAACTCCAAAAACATCAGCCATATTTGTACTTCCTCCATTTTGGCGATTTTGGAAGACAGATCGATAAAAAAGACGGAACAGCTAAACAGAAATCACTGGATGTAAGGACTCCCTCATGAGTTGAGTGTCTTGTCTTATTCATAGAGAAGTACGGAAAAAAGAAGAGCGTGTGAAGAAACAACAAGAAGGAAATTCCCTCTCTAGGCACTTCCCCTGCAGCCAAATAAGCTTAGATCACAGGTTCACCAACTTTTCAGGAAACGGAGTTCTTAGTGCTTCACATTTACTTCAAAGAACCCCATTCTAGTTATTGACTAAGCGACAAAATGTTAATGACCTGGAAGTCACAGTGTAAAAAATGAATGTTTATTTTTCTTTTTTTTTTTTTTAATTACTTGTTTTACAGAAAAAACGCCAATGTAGATGATCTCAGAAACCAAAACTTTATCTAAATACAAAATTTTATCAAAATCGTTACAGCCGTTTTCGAGATCCGATATTTATATACATACATATATATCGGATATATACAGTATAATACAACTAATTTTCAGTCATTTTACCGTAATAAATTGAAAAAAATTGCTTTTTTATAGCAAGCTGTAAAATGTCTAGTTTTACAGTTTATTACTGTGCATTTTAGTTTTGAACTGGAACCTCTGCTGCCAGTATTACACTGTTGTTTTTGCAGTATAATACAGCGAATTTTATGGTAATAAACCGTAAGATTGCTAATCTTACAGTAATAAACTAAAATTGCTGGTTTTACAGTAATAAATAGTAAAAAAGCTAATTTCACAGTTTATTACTGCGCTTTTACAGTTTTAAACTGAAATCTCTGCTTTCAGTATTATAATGTAAAATCAACAACTTTTGCAATTTTTTGCAGTGCAAAGGCAAATCCTTCGCTTTATAATTGAAGGGCTTGGGAAATGAAGGCGTTATGCAGGCCCGTCATTTAGAGGGGCAGTTGGGGGGTCATTTGCCCCCCCTGACTTTGAGAAACTAATGTATTTACATATAAGTGGGCGTGGTTTTTGTTGTTTTCTGGTGAAATTGTATTGTGTTTTTACCCTTTGCCCCCCCCCCCCCATGGAAAAACTTAAAATGACGTCCCTAGCGTTATGTAACAAAACCAAAATTGCAAGTAAGTTCAAAGTTTTATTGTTTCAGTTCTTATGTTTTCTGATTTTGTCACAAAGTGTGCGTATGAAATGGGTCGAATGACATCTATTTTTTTTGATGTACCAAATTTTATTTGCTTACCTGATCCACTGTTTACCACTTTTGAGAGTGTATTTTCAAAAAATGTATTATAGCACCTTTCCCCTCCAAGCTCTTTAATACATTAATGCCTGACATTTTTTTTCAAAGATATTTTGTATACTGGTTACAAATAGTGTTTAATGGATAGAAAAAATAATAAAAAAAATATTATGTAAAATTAATTTTTTTTTTTTAAGGAAAGAAAAATCGTCCCTTAAAACCTCAGAGGGTACATACTTTTTTTACTAAAATTTTTTTCTGCCTACGATATAATATTTAAAAAGACATTTTATAAGAAGAAATAAAATCAGCAACTAATATAAACTGGAAAGGTGGGAATAACTTTGAAAACTTAGCTTTTTTTCTTGATATTGTGAACGATGTAATTTTAAATAAAGATCATATTAAAATTGCTACAGAACACACTTTACAATGGTTCTATGCTGAAATCTGTTAATAATGAATTGAAACAATACCAAGGTACTACTAATTGAACACTATTATTTGGTTGAAATGCTCATTTTTGGGAATTTCAGACCAATTTTTGGACCGTCCCTAAAAAGGGACGCTAAGCATTAATGGGTTAATTACTTTCTTCCATACAGATGTAACTGGGGGAGAAAACTTGAATTTGAGTTCCGCGGAACATACTTTGGGAACCGCTGGTTTGGTCAGGATCTTGACGTACCAATTTCAAAAAAAAAGTCCAGAACTTGCCCCACAGATTTCAACATATGGTTTAAAAAGTAAACAATTAGCGAATTTTAAACATTATGATTAACACAAACGCTTTACAGTTGGCCTTTTTTGTTCCTGATGTTAATACTGTGACGGAAATGAGAGCACTTACTCTGACTAGACTGTCTTTGGAAAAATATTTTTAAAAATTTTCGGAGAAAACTATTCTCAAAAAGTCCTTAAACCACTGCGCTAGAAATGCGCAGTCAAAAAATGGAAGAAAAAACAACTGCTAACATATAATTATATTACAGAAGAAACCAGTCCTCAACAATGTTCTAAATAGTAGAAGCAAAATGACACAATGTAATTAAGGGTACAAGAGTAAAAATAAAAATAGACGTAAACATTGTCTCTTTTGCCTTTTTTCGTTTGCACTTTTAATAACGTTGCGTTATTTTGCTTCCCTTACAGCTTTCGAACTTTTCCGAATGTTTTTAATGTTAAACATTTCTTACCAGTAAATTAGCTCTTCGAGTTTTTTTTTCTTTTCAGCTTTTAAATAATAATTACCTTAAATAGCATGAGAATATTTTCAGCAATATTCCGAGAGAATATTAGTCCCCAAAATGTTGTTCAAGCTAAATTTAAAAGAGGTATATTACGGAAACGGCCAATGCCTAATGTTTGAAAAAACCGAATATTTAAGTTTACTTATAGATAAAATAATTTCAATTGAAAGTTTTGAGTATAAATTTTGATAAAATAGTACTTATTTTTAAATATTACACTATGCTGTTATAAAAACTGTAGTACAACTAGATATTCTCTTCGAAACCGCTATTTCATTAATTTTTCTAGTGACGATATAGTTCCTTCTTGGGTAGTATTACTCAAGAAGAAGCTGGATCGTTACAACGTTACTTAAGAAAGGCTGGATCGTTACGTTACTTAAGAAATCTGGATCGTTGCAACGTTACTAAAGAAAAGCTGCATCGTTACTACACTATAGAAAATAACTGCAGTGCTACCCTCTAGGAAACTGAGATTCCATTTACTTTTCTAGAAACGATACAGCTATATTTTTTAAGGGAAATTGGCAGCGTTACTAAAAAATAAGTTTTACCGTTATGAGAAACTTTATATTTGTCCAGTTTGTTAGCGATCTTTTAGTAATACTGTAGTTACTTTTTTAGTGTAAAAACCTTTATGGAAGTCTAATTTACTGGCAATTTTCTAGTCGTAGCGCAGAAATTTTATTTCATGCCCTCACCATTAAGATGCATGATTGGGACGTCTAGTTGCTTTGGGCAACGACAAATTACAAAATTTTTTCGTTTTAGACCTCAGTTGTTGTGTAATCTTTCTTTCAAATTGTCAGTATGCCAACGTCTCACGTCCCGGTACTCCACCAACCCGGACCTGCTCACCCATTGAACACATGGTGGCGCAGCGAGACTGAGTCTGCAACAGTCCCACTCCACCATGCAGAATATGGTAGCGAAGGAGCACACACACCTATCGCACTTTGTTGCGATACAGAAGCATAATTTGAATTGTAGATGTCAAAATTCAAATTATACATTTTTTCTTCCTATGACTCAAATAAACTAAAAAATATACTGACGCACAGTCACTCTGACGTGCTCAAAGACACCCTGGATGACAGTAACAGTGTTGTCATCCAGGGTATCCATGTTGTAAAACAAATGCATAAAGTTTTAATCCGAGATTTCATTAAAAAGTGGAATTAGGTCATTTTCTCAATGGACCCTAGAAATACACTGCTCAAAACAATTAGGGGAGCAAGCAAAAAAGTGAAGAAAACAGTGCAAGACAGCCACGGATTGGCATACAATGGATAGTACACGCGCATCAATGCGCAATACAGAAAAAAGACCTAAAAACTTTGAAATTATTCTGTAATTCTTTTAAAATGTGGAAAAACATGAAAAGGTGATTTAGGGCAACAATTTTGTAACATGTAAAAGATAAAAAAGGTAGTATTTAAACATGATGCATGAGTTTAATAAGGCGTATGGTCTCCTTGAGCAGCTAAGACTGCTGTACACCTGTTTGGCATGGATGCGATAAGGTTATCGATGTAACTTTGGGGAATACTGGTACACTCCTCAATAAGTGCACTCTCCAAGTCTCGGACAGTAACAGGCGACCTTGGTCGCGCAGCAATGCATCTTCCGAGCATGGCCCAAACATGATTGATTGGATTCAGGTCAGTAGAGCACGCTGGCCATTCTATACGCTGCATTTTTAGCCTACTTTCCCGTTAAAAATAAAAGAAAGACGAAAAAAGTATTAAAAGTGGCTTAATGCATCTAAAAAATATCGCCAAGTCCAAAAAATATCGCCAAGTTAAAAAAATAAAAAGGTAAAATGAATATCGAAAAATTAAAAATTTGAAAGTAGGGTATTGAGATGGGGAATTTGTGTGTCTGTCGGTCGGTCGGTCGGTCTGTCGGTCTGTCTGTCCCCCCCCCCCCTAATAACTTTTGCATGAACATTCCGATTTGGACAAACTTTTTTTTGTTGGAAAGATCTCGGCGAGTACAACTCCTTCCCATATTTTATTTTTCGATTTGAACAATTTTTGGTGCAACTTTAAACTGTTCAAACAACCTGGCCCGCGATATTAACTTTTTAGTTAACGGTCCGATTTGAACAAACTTTTTTTTGTTCGAAAGATCTTTTCAAGTGTACTTCATTCCCGTATCTACATTTTCGATTTGAACAATTTTTCGTTCAACATTGAACCGTTCAAACAAGCTGTCACCCCTAATAACTTTTGAGTGAACAGTCTGATTTAAACAATTTTTTTTTGTTCGAAGCATTTAGGCAAGGACACTTAATTACCGTATTTAAATTTTAAATTTGAACATTTTTGGTTCAACATTGAACCGTTCAAGCAACCTTTTCCCACCTAATAACTTTTAAGTGAACAGTCCGAATTGAATAAACTTTTTTTTTGTTCGAAAGATCTTATCAAGAATACTTCATTCCCGTTTTTAAATTTTCAATTTGAACAATTTTTCGTTCAACATTGAACCGTTCAAATAAGCTCTCACCCCTAATAACTTTTGAGTGAACAGTCTGATTTAAACAAACTTTTTTTTGTTCGAAAGATCTCGGCAAGGAAACTTCATTACCGTATTTAAATTTTCAATTTGAACATTTTTTCGTTCAATATTGAACCGTTCAAGCAACCTTTCTCCACCTAATAACTTTTAAATGAACCGTCAGAATTGAATAAACGTTTTTTGTTCGAAAGATCTCGTAGAGACTCATTCCCATATTTCACTTTTCAATTTGAACCATTTTTCGTTCAATGATGAACAGTTCAGAAAAAAATTTAACTACTGAAAAATTTAAATTGAATGTTGATTCTGAACTTCAAGGCGGATTTCCTTCAAACTAACTTTGTAAGAAAATGATTTTGATAAATAATGTATTGTAAAGTACTTTTCTGAATAATCTTCTGTGAGGACTCTGATGCCGACTCCGACTCCGCAAACATGGCGGAAATGCAGGCTCAGAAAAAATGACTGACTGGGCAGACGATTTTTTGTTTATTTATTTATTTGTTTTGTTTAATTTATTATTATTATGATTTTTTTTGGCAGACGATTTTTTTTTTTTGCTAACAAAAATTTTTCATTCACGAGAGCATTTTATTCTTTATTTATATTTAACAACTGGCAACGGATTAAAAATGAAATTCAAGACATTTTATTAACGAACGAGTTTTTTTTTTCTTTCTTTGATAAAATGTGTTTTGAAGTTCTTTGTACTTTTAATTTATTTTTTTTCTTTTGAAAACGATTGTGGAATTTTGCTACGGAAGAACTATAACAGTTACATTCTTTAAAAGGTGCGACAAAACTTAATTGACTCGTTTATTTAATTTTTACGTGTCTATTTCATCTGATCAGAGGGGTATATTTTGCTTTTAGAAATCAGCTTTAAGTGCTATAGAGGTATGTTTGACATAATTTTCAGTTTCAGATAATCAAGAGAATATTGATCAGATGCTACAATGCCGATGTCGGTGTACGAGAAAGTAGGCTCGTTTAGTTCTTGACAGAACTTCTTGTTTCAGCTTCAAGCATGTTCTCCACCAGACGAGCTCTCTTTGGTCGAACATTATCGTCTTGCAAAACAAAGAAATCTCCAAAAGCTCTAGCGTAAGGGATGATATGAGGTTCAGTATCTCGCCTGCATACCTTCGGCTCGTCAAAGTGCCATTCCAAATGATATGCGGGTCCGTGCGTCCGCCTATGCAACTTCCACCCCATACCATCCAACCAGCTCGTCTGCATTATGACCTTTCACGAACGAATGCGGAGTTATTTCGAGTGCCCCTGTCCCTTCATACCAGAACACGTCTGGTGTCAACCAGAACACGTCTGGTGTCACTCTCCAGACTGATTCGAGACTCTTCTGTAAACAGCACTTGGTTCCAATAATGTTGCTCCCAATCTCGATGTTCAGCCGCCCATCTTCGTCGGGCCACACGGTGGCGTGGGGTCAAGGAAATGCAGACCATTGGCCTACTTGAATAGAGCCCTCCCTTACGAAGTCGATTACGTACTGTTTGACTGGACACCCTTTGTCCTATTGCCAAGAACAACTGTCTTTGCAGATGTGTAGCATTCTCTATTCTGTTTCGACGGGCTGTAAAAAGTACATACCGGTCATCAGTTGCTGTAGTAGCGCTTGGCCGACCTTACCCTGGTCGACGTCTAACATTTCCTGTTTCTTGGAATCGATTCCACAGCCTTGCAACACTTTTGACGACTCCAACATCATCCACGACACTACGTTGTGCTTGCCCACATTCCAGTCTGCCTATAACACGCCATGGCATTGATTCCGGTAAATCACGTTGTTGAGACATTCTCAAGTAACCTTGTCTTCTAAAAAAATTAAAAAAGCTTCCGTGCTATCGAATTTCAGTTGCGGCAATAAAACGGACGTTTCTGCAACATCCCGATTCTCCTTTTCATGGTTTTTGACGTCATTAACTTTAATTTGCACATAGAGTTTCCTTCTTCCCTTTCCTGGCAGGCTTTAAATTATGGACAATTCATTTTATGTTTCTTATTGGTATACATCTTTGAGTAATTTTACTAAAACCATGTGCTCCCCTAATTGTTTTGAGCAGTGTACTTAAAATCAGATTAATAATGAAAAATACATAACACATTATATTACATCTGACATATATATTTTAAATCCTTATTAAATGTCAAAAATATTTATTCGGATAATCCTTCAAGTAGTCTGCCAAAAACGTTCATACGCGAAATAATGCTTAGTTTAGCATCAAATCTTCATGATGGCATACGTAATAGAAATTGCGAAACATATCAATTTGTGCTTTTCGCAATACGCGAAAATATATCGCAACACTGAATAATATTGCTTTCTATCAGGTATTTTTCTCTATAAAGCTATAATACAAAATATACCTCTCAAGAAAAATTTTATTATTCTGTCATACCCAAATATTTTCTTACACTTGCAATAATGATATCCAGTTTCTGTGACATACACTTGAAGATATTGATGTGACAAGAGGCTTGCATTATGCATCAGCGCATCTAAATGAAACCAGAAATGGATAAATGTTAAAAAGAGAAACTGAAATTCACCATCTAGCAATAACAGTGCTCTTACAAAGAGCAAATCTACATTTGATATTGTGTCAAGATAGGTTTTTCATCCTGCAAATCACAATAAATTTCAAAAAAATGTACCGAAAATTCTTGAAACCCATAATTCATCAGTATTTGCTTCTGAAAACGTGTCAAAAACACTTCCAAAACGGATATCTAATACATATAAAAGTTATTCTTTGAAAATATTTTTATAAAAACAATTTACACTTTTCTCAGCTTTTGTGTTTCGACGGAGTGTTCGTGATATTTTGTATTTGAAAAAAAAATACGCCTTTAGGAATATTTCTCCATAAATTTAGCAAACTTAATTACTGAAATTCTTAACGCAAAATAAAGTGTGCCATATTTTTTTTAAGTAATAATAATAATAACATTTTTAATGCTTTAAAATTTTAGGTCTTTAGGGTCATTCCACAGAAATGTCAACCTCAGCCTTAAAAATAAAAGTACCTTAAAGACTTAACTGTGACCTATCATTTTATTCAACATACTTTCTAGTATATGAATCTAGTGAAAATTTTGAAAAATCCTTTTTGGTGTTTATGTTGGAGCTCTGTAAGTACATGGCTGCAGAAAAGTCTTAGTAAACGCTAAAAACATTGGTCATTGTTTTCGTGCATAATGTTAAAATTTCTGTGAATTTTTAAAAGAACTGCGTTTCTTATGAAAGTTTGGAGTTATATCTGATTGAATTAACAGCTTTTTTCATTCAGTTTATAAGATAAGCATTTTAATTATCTTCATTATTTCACGTTCTTATTTTATGTTACGTTAGTCACAATAATGCAATGTTTTCTATTTTAAAACTGAACTAAAAATAATTAAATACCATAGCTCTTTATTTTCTTATGTCTATATCATATCTACTTGAAAATACTAAAATATTTATTTTAGATATATTTAATAGAAAAATATTAGTGTGACTAACGTAACATTTTAAGTGTGTGACTAACGTAATACTTTGAATGTGACTCGTAACAGTTTGAATGTGACTATGGTAATGGTAACAATTAAAAAAATATTAATGTAGCTTAAAGCTTAACTATTTTAGTGTTTATTTAAATTTCCAGTTAAGAGTAAATGAAATATATCAAACAATTTTGAAATATTTGAGGCAAAATAGCTCCTTTGACTGCTTCAGAACGGAAAAGAAGAAGTCGGGCGAATCAGAGCCTCTATAAAATTCAGATGAAAGAGACATGTCAAAAACATTGATGCGTTCTTTACGAAAAAACACAATTTCGGGTATGAAGTTAAAAGAGGAAGAAAGAGAAGCCTCAAAATAATTAATAAGTAAGATGCTTGCAAATAAACAAACTACTATTTCCTCCATATCTGCAGAATCTCCTTTTCTCACAAGGCAAGCGCCGAAAAAGGCAACGAAGAAATATAGAAAAAAGCTTTAGCCAACAGTCCCTGAAAGAAAGTTATATCTATCCAAAAGCTGGCATCAGGTATAGCAGTCAATATAGGAAATCCTAAGTCCCACAGACAATCATTAAGTTTGTCGGATAATACAAAACAATAAGTTCGCTAATTTTATAATAATGTGATAATTTCGCGATTTTTTTCCCACAAGAAATATGTTAAATATGTAAAGAACTTCGTTGCAAGCAACAAGAGAAAGAAGCTACAAAAGGGTTTGCCTATGTATAACTTAGAAGAAATCTATCAACTTTATAAAAAAAATTAATAAGAATGAAGAAACTGGTTTTGAAAAAAATTGCGAGTTAACTCTAGGAAGTTCAAACATTGGGCTCAAAAGATCAAAGATGAGAGAAACAGGTCAAAGATTTGAATGGCCCAAACCTAATAATATTCAGTTTGCAAAAGCTAAATTTTCTTTGACAGACTCAATTAAGTTAAAAGGGAGCCTTCCATTTACAATTTCTTACCCCAGAATAAATAAATTAAAAAATACATAAAATTAAAAAAAAATAATAGTAAATATATAAAAAAATTAAAATATGCAACATAATAAGTTAAAAAAAAGGAAAAATTAAGGTAATTATCAATCATATTAGCCATAATAAATTTTATTTAAGAAATCTCTTGTTTGTTATTCGATGGTTACGTTAGTCACGTTACGTTAGTCACACTCCATTTTCAGCAAAAGTGACACTTATGACTAAAAAAATTCAAAATTTAATAAATGTAATATATATTTTTAAAAGCTAACATTCCATATTTTTCAAATATATCAGCCAATTTTTAACACTTGCTTAACTTTCAGAAATTTTTGCCTCATAACATGAACATTTTTTTTTTCAAGGTTGCAAAAATGTTACGTTAGTCACACTGCTATTTTGGTTGAAAAAATATCTGTTGTCAGTAATTTTATTTTAAATTCTTAGCAGAAATAATACATGTACACCATCTACATTTCAAATCCACCAACACAGGGAAAAATTATTTTTTATCATTTAAGTTACAGGTAAAATGAGTTATAAAATCAGCTCTGAATGTTACGTCAGTCACGATGGAATTACCCTTTACTAAACAAAAAACTTTAAACTTTGAAAACAATTGAAGAGCTGAGATAGTTTCCTGGTACTTTTACGTTCATGAGTATTATAAATAATAAAAATTTTACGAGTGTTTTTTTTTTTTTTTACATTATAAAAGCATTCGTATCTTGAAAAGTTTTAGGAATATAAATTTCAATAACATGATTTGTGGTTGAAGGAAATAAAAGATACCAAAATGTGAGTACAAATATTTAGCAGAATTTATGTATTTGTTGTTAAGGAAAACGTTCGGTTTTATATAATTTCCTCCAACCATGAGTAATGTAAATTACATCATTTCTTAAAGACAAAATGGTAGATCGTAGGGAAATTGAAGGGGCAAGTGAATAAAGGTGATATGTGACAATTTTTAAAAAACTTCCTTTTTACCATGGGTGAAGGTGATAAGGTAATAATTTATTTTTTGAAAACTTTTTCTAGAAATTCAAAAAATTGTCACATGTCACATTTATTCACTTGCCCCTTCAATTGTGTTTGTGAGTAAACACAACTGAACACACACTAATTTGAATTTGAATAAATCGGCGAAATTCAAGTGTCACATATCACCTTTATCCACTTGCCCCTTCAATTACGATTCAGTATTTGCAGTCACAACAAAACGCATTTACAACTTCTAACAACATCACCTTTTTTAAGGGGGGGAAGCAGGGCGGGAGTTCAAATCAGAAAAGAAAAAGGAAAGACGTAACGCATTTCAAAAACAATAATATGATATACGATTTATGAAATATTTGAAGATTTTTTTTCGTAAAGAACTTTCAAACAAACTCGTTTTTAACGGGTATAGTTACGGTTTAAAAAGATATAACGCTTAAAATACTCCA
>JAXGGA010007377.1:57500-63089 GCA_038373865.1 Uloborus plumipes
TTTTTTTTTTTTTTTTTTTTTTTTTTTTTTTTTTTTTTTTTTTTTTTTATTTTTTTTTTTTTTTTTTTTTTTTTTTTTTTTTTTTTTTTTTTTTTTATTTTTTTTTTTTTTTTTTTTTTTTTTTTTTTTTTTTTTTTTTTATTTTTTTTTTTTTTTTTTTTTTTTTTTTTTTTTTTTTTAGTCTGGCTGTCCCTATAATCTAATACTTAGAGATAATAGTTCAAAAACCTATCTACACTACACAAAATTGGCAATTAATATCTAAAAACAGAATAACACAACTATATTTTTTTATGAACTAAAATTTAATTACGTATTTCTAAAATTTGACATTGTCATGTAAGTTCTGTCCGAAGTTTTTTCAAACAGTCCCCTACCAGAAATTCAAAGCTGCAATAAAAAAAATCTATTACTCTTGCAAATGTTTTTTGGCATGAAGTTTAACGTAATCAGTGTGAATTTGCAATAATTGCTGAGAACGGTGCTTAAACGCCACTTTGTTTAGTTTCAGAGCCACAATTGTGATGAAAGTATACATCTTGAACGAAAACAGTTCTCCGGTAAGTGATTTTATTAATGTTAATTAGTTTAATTTTGAAACATATTATTTATTATGTCCATGATTTTTGTCTAAATTTATGGGTACTTTCGTAACTAATTATGTTCCAATCATTTTTAAGATATTACGCAAATAAGTGAAAATAAACAGTCCCCTGTCTAGTAATACTAGGCAAAAGACTTGCCCCTGTCATGATTTTTCAGAAAAACATGAACTTCAATTGTCCCTCTTTTGAACCAAAATAATAGATTCATTTCCTGAGCAATAGTACAATAATTATACAAACATTTAAAACATCATGCCCGGACAGATTATGCATGGAAAATTACGAGTTTACAAAGAATCGCCCTTTTATAGCTGAATTTAATTCAGTTTGCTTCAAAATTTTCACCAAATACTAGATTCTGCATGTTAATAACTATCAAAATATGCTTGCTGTTCATTTGTACATTTATTTTATATTTTTCACGGCAGGTCTTGGTTTTGGCTTGGCTAATTGTCTTGATGCCTTCAAATTTTTTCGTGCTTCCTTTCTCTTTTCTTTCCTTTTTGTTCTAATCAGTGTTTTTAACTTGTAAACACGTTAATACTCTTATTTGTCCTTCTTTCGAATTTTCATCCACCATTCTTTTTTGTATACATAAATTTAAATGTGGTTTCCAAAAATCGCCACGAACTACTATTTCTTTGTATAGCCTTACTCGCTACTCTACTGTTCTTAAAACGCAGTGTGCTACCCTACAAACTACTAAAAAATGTAGCTACTACAGTAGTTTTGCTACCTGTAGCGTGCCGCTTCCGACCACTGTACCAGACACAAAAACATCAGGATTCTTTAACGAACAAAGCTACGTCGCATATGGAATACTGCGGAATACTGCGGAACGCAGCGGAACGCCTGATATTCCATAGTACCCGACACGCCATCTTGGAAAATGAATCTTTAAACTTATGAACACGGCTAAAAAACGAAACCAATATAACAAACAATAATCATTTGGCTTATAGTATGATTAACATCGATGTTCAACTCATATATCTCCCAGAAGATAAAAATTCTTGAAATCTTGTTTGCAGAAACTCAGAAAAATTACAAAACTCACGTCGTTCTCTAGCAAGTGGTACAACCACAAAGTTTTTAGTCTGTGGGTACCACAGTTAAAAAGGGTTCAACTCTTACTGCACTGGGGAACAGCAGTCTTTTTTGAGACTTACATGCCATTCCTATGTGGTATTGGCTCCAAACAGGGCCAAAATCTTGGCATTCTTATATTTAAAAAACATTCAACAATAATTACCTCTCATAAATATGTCGCAAGCGGAATTCATTTGGTCATTTTAAATAAGTACTTTATAAGTACTTTTTTTATATAGTTTAATACTCGCTTCCAATAAAGGAATTATCAACATTTAATTTACTTGTTTTTTTTCCTCTCTACACTTTCACAGGAAAATAAATAAAAGCAAAATCAGATATTTCCATTACTTGTCATTGAGTGAGTAAAAAACAGCAAAAATCAATAGCGACTAAAAAAAGAAATGGATAAAAAACTAAAAAATTTTCAATCCCTTAAGGTAAATAGATCCAACTGAGTATGCTTTAAAAGGAAATAAGAGTTAGAGTTTTTATCAACTTATTTCTTCGGCAGTAGTGGTAAAGCAAAAAGGGGTGTGACTGAAATTCTTCTTCCAACACTTTTCAAAATACGATTATGAGAAATTCCTTTTCATCCCATCAAGAAGACTATGAAACAAATATACTTTTTATAAGACTAAGCTTTTTTTTCTAGTTGGACTGTTTTTCAAAACAAAATTTAAAAACATAAATTGAAATTCGAGTGTGCTTTTATTATAATAATGAAAGAAAGTTGTTACTAAAAATGAATGTTTAAGAAATTTTAAATTCAATACAGGCACTAATTTAGGCCGAAATAGGTGCATGCTCTCCTGTGCTCTTTGCTCATTCCAGTTTTCCCCCTAATAGGATTATTTTTATATGGGTAGATGATTGTGAAAGTATATTACTGAACTAAATCAAACAAGGTGGCATTGTTTAAAACAATAATTGAAATACGAGTGTATTTTTAAATTAGTAAAAGCTAATTGTTACTAAAAATTAAGGTTTAAGTAATCCAAATTTAATGCACGCATTTAATATAGCATATTATTGTTGAATGTTCTGCTCTGTTCTCTGATATATCCACTGACCACATTCAAGACTTCCCTATCGAAACACTAATGAAAAGAAAAATACATTGCTACGCTAAATCAAGTAGAGTAGAACTTCAAAAAAATAAATAAATTTGCTCATTTAATTTTAATATCTATCACTCAATAAAATTGCTAAGAAGTTTTATTAACGCTAAAATCTGAAGAATGAATAACAGTTAAAGCGATCTTGTAAAACGATTTAAGCTGTATTACGTTTCCTACGCAAAACGTATGACAAATATGCAAACAGTCGTATATCGGGTAAATTATTTTCTTGTCTTCATTTATGTACATTTTTTGGGAGAAAAAAAAATAGTAAACTACAAAACTGGGGCTCCTGGTGCTGGTCCAAGGAAATATCTAAAATCCCTTGGTGCTGCAAAAATTACAGCCCCCCCCCCTTCTCCCCGATTAGACCGACATGAACAACTGTAGCTCCAACTTAACAACTCCAAACTAGTGATACAGTGTAAAATTGGACAGGAAAACTCGCTCTTGGCAAAAATCCGCTTATCGAAATTATTAATCGTAGTGCAGGATAGTAAGTCCTGAGAATTAACAAAAAATAAATTTGAAGCTTTTTTTTATCAAGCAAAACATGAGGAGAGTGCTATTTCCTTGCACACCCACAATCGGTGCAAGATATAGATAATATAGATAGTTTCGATTTCATTTGTTTTTTTTTTTTTTTTTTGTTTTTTTAAGAAAAAACTTATTTTTAATTTTTTTTATTCAGGTATTTTTTGAAATAAACGGTTTCAAAATTAAACGCGTCAACTATTTGATCTAAAATACAAATACTGAGTGATAAATAAGTAAGAATGCATGTACATGACTAACAACTTCAAATTTACTTCAAACATTTTAAACTAAGAATATTCATGTATCTATTACAATATTAAGGTATAATATAACTAACAGCTAATTTCTAGTTCAATTTATCTGGAATTTACTATTCATAATAGCTGGTTTTATTATAAACATTAATTTAACTGCAGAATATGCTTTTCATATTCTAAATAATGCTTCAAATTGCGTATATACAATACAAAAATTCGAAATGTCTTCTTTTCTAGTACACCAGAGCAAAACAAAAATAAATATCTAAAGAAGTAAAATTAATTTTAAAATGAGACAGTATTTTGTAGCATCAAGAATATTAAAACATATAGATTAAAGTATAACATTGTATGCATTTATTATGCATTCAATGCTAAAACTTCAATTTGTGTACCAGCCTAAGCTTTGGCTATCAGTTTTCCGAAGCTTCGGTATTCGGCGCTTTGGCCAAACTTCGCTTCGCGCCATCTCTACTAAAAAGCAAACAGCAGCAACAGTGACCACAGAGCTCATTCAGCATCTGGATTCACCAGTGTCAGTGATTAGTTGGAAGGCATCTTTATAAACAGAACATTTACGGCAAGATAGTGGATCCCAAACCACTTGTTACATATCTCTATGCTAGGCTTCATCCACAGTGGTGTCACAGTCGCAAATCCTGGTGAACTGATGACTGGAAAAGAATAATATGGTCTGAAGAATCATCTTTCACACTTTTCCCCGTTACTGAATGGGTACACTTTTGGAAGACAACAGTACGCGCATGTAATCGTAATTCTCTTTTTCCAACTGTCAAGCATGGAGGAGGATCTGTCAGGATATGGGCATCCATGTCGTGGTTTTTGCTGGACCAGTCGTAACTCTAAAAGGAAGGATCAATGGGGAGGAGTATAGAGACATTTTAGCTGACCAGGACCATCCCATGATGCAAACTTTGTTTGCTGCAGAGGAAGGAAATTTCCAAGATGATAATGCATCTGTCGATTCAGCGAGATCTATTTAATCATGGAATGATGAATACGAGAATGATGCTAAACAGATGTCTTGGTTAGTACAGTCACATGAGCTTAATATCATTGAACCTTTATAGTACATTTAAGAGCAATCGGTACAGAATTGATATCCTCCACCAGCATTTCTCCAAGAGCTTTCATATTATCTTCATGAAGAATGGTGCAAAATTCCTCAAAACACTATTCAACTTTTATGTGACGCAATTCCTCGTCGAATCCAAGCTGTATTTTATGACAAAGGTGGCCCTACACCATACTACATCTCAAGTGTTTGATAATTACCTGTATGTAAAAGCTGGTTCAATAAATAAATGTATCCAAATTGAAATTTTTAACGAAGATATTTAACATGACGAGCTAAATAAAAATCTCCATGGACAATGTTATTTCCATTCGGATACAGTCAAACTTCGTTAATTAGAACACGTTTGAAACGAGTAAAAATTAAAACGAACTACATATCTGATCACAGTCCTCCTGTTTGTATTTTCCTGTTTTTTTACTAAGATTAACAAGGTCAAGACAATTGGTATTAAAATTTCTTGAAGCTCATATTAAAAATGTTTGACTGTAACAGTTGTTAGAAACAATAAACATTGTAAAGAAAACTTGGATGGATCAATTTCTATTTCCACGCACTTTATAAATCACTGGAGAAATGTATAACATTCCCATGAGCTAAATGTTCATCAAAAAAGAATATTTTTATCGAGTTCGTTTTTTATCATATCGTCTTTACTTTATATTTTTCTAAAGTATTTACTTTTAATCAAATAAGTTTGAAAAATAACTATTGATAACTTTTTATTAAACAAAGTGTTCAGGTAACTTTACTTCCAAAACTCGAAAGTGATTGGCTTTCAAAAGACATATAATACTCAACAAACTTATACACATCCAATGCAGGCAGGCTTACTGCACCGTCAGTTTCTCCCAATTAAGTGCGCCTAAAGATGAAAGATATTA
>JAXGGA010007378.1:0-63089 GCA_038373865.1 Uloborus plumipes
GAAACACATAAAACAAACGAAACGTTTAAAAGGTTAAAAAAAAATCAGTATTTAAACCGCGTCTGTAAAAATGTAGCATGTTTTTCCTGCGAAAAGGAGACAAAACATGCTAAACCGGATGACACTTACGAAATAAGAATGAATAGTACTAAAAATATATGGACTCGTTCGAATATTATTACTAATGGTATAAATGGTGCACTACGTTCGACTTTAATCAATATTTTGTTTAAAAACCTACTTAAATAATTAAGATTAATTTATTTGGTTTAATATTTTAAAAATAATATTCATTGCTTATCATTAAACCTTGAAATAGCTATTTGTTGTGTTCCCAAGTCAAATTATCATTTCCCAATTTTTAACGCCAAACACAAACTAAAATTGATAAATTTAAGAATGAAATATTAAAAAAAAAATCCTCACCTCAAAACTCATTAATATGTGCAATAAAATTGCTCATGGTTTTAATTCACTTTACTTTAATTTAATCAGTCCCCAGAGTTGAATTAAGTCTACGGAAAAATACATTTAGAGTTTAACTCGTAAATTATTTATATCATTCAAAACTAAAAGGAAAAAAAAAAGAAGGATGGAAATAATGTGCTCAGACTCTGAAGTTTTCTGGTTCAAAAAAAAATACTTATAGCTGCTTTTGGTTTCAGATACAGAGATTTTAATTTCTCCTGTAGAAACTCATTTTAATATGTTTTCAAGAAAATTAGTATTACTAATTGACGTTGTGTGTACTTAAAATACTGTCTTCAAAAGTGGAGAAAAATAAAAACCCTAAAGAAAAAATTCTCAATATAATAAAAGATCCGAAAATATTTCATGCACAGTTACTTCAAATACACCCAAAAAATAAAAGCATTAATTTTAATAGCCACATAAGTTGCCAAGTCTACCGGATGAAATCAAGCTATTTTAATCAAAAGCGAAGTTCATTAAATTTTCCGAACTATCACTACGCGGAAAGTAATGAGTTTAGAGGCGAAGTTAATGATATTAGCATGCGATGAGCAAAGGTCTTATCCTTAGGTCGTCCAGCTAAACGACATCTTCATCAGCCTGAATTTCTAAGCGGTGCAGACTTTGGACATTATCTCTGACTGTATTTTGTCGAAATACATGGAAATATTCGCACGAGTTACTTACAATGTGCAATTTTTCGAAGGTGTGTTTCGGTGTCTATAATTAATGGATAAGCCGAAGATACTTCAAATGTCTATTCTAATAGAAGTTATTAAGGAAAAGGCTCTTACCGTGAAATAAGTAATGGTAAGTTTGAAAATCGTTATTTTTTTTTAATATGCCAGACATTTCAAAATATTTTGGCTTCAAATGTAATTGTGTAAAATTGTGTCAAATGTAATTGTGTAAAATTTCACATATGCTATGCTTTCTTAAGATGAACTAATTTTTAAACTAATCTGCAGTATTATGAAGCTGATATAACCTAATCTAACCACGTTATAATATATATACATGTGTGTGACGTGTGCAAGTGGGTGGTCGTGTGGTTTTTGCGTGTGACAGACTAGGATAAAAGTAATGTATTCGCATAACATGCTTATACCAAAAAAAAAAAAAAAACAAATAGTTCATGATTTTTATTTTGTCAGACACTGGAAAAGATAAAAGGAAAACTTCGGAGCAAACAAACAAACTTACCCCTTCAAGGTTTTAGTTTGGAAAATTCAGTTATTTAACTTCAACAAAATTTTTCTTACCTTTAAAAAGAAGAAAAATATTATTAGTTAGTTTGGCAAATATACAACTGATGATTTAAATATCTTACAAAAATTAATATTTCATTTTAGAAATAAAAATCAATCTATTATTTTTAAAAAATATACACATGAAGGTTTGTGTCATTATACAACTACTCAATTTGCATTATATTTCTACATTCACTGGTAATACATATGCTGTAACATAAAAGTAAGTAAAACAAAATACAAAGAAATATAGAGAAGGATATACTTAAAATAGATAAAAAAGAGAACAGAAAATAGTTTTTAAATGACAACTCTCACTTTTCCTTTGTACAAATTGTTATTAATGATCTTCACACAAATAATGCTTTACTTGTGATAGTCTGATTCAACTGTTTAATCGTGCGCATAATGCAAAGCTCGTCACAGCGCTTACAAAGTGTCATTCTATCACTAGTCCTAGTACTGATCTTTTTTGCAAATGCTTTACGCCTGCAACTTTTTTCGCATGTCATCTATTCCAACTCCATTTGCGGTGTTTAATGCGCTAATCAATTAGCACAAAGAAAATGTGGTTATTGTAATTCCAAAATTTTGAAATGATCTCACTGTAGCTGTAATCATTACTGAGTTAGTCAAAAGTATCACCATCTCCAACGTATACCTTCAAACAATTACATAGGTATAAAGCAGTGAGTAACCGCTCCTAAGCAAGGGCTAAGGCAGAAACATGCAATACACCGCCAACTCGACCATTTTGATCCATGGACAATCAGCATGGAATACGAAATTAGTCGAGTTGGAGGCACAAAAAGAGGATTTTTGCCTCCAACTCGACTAATTTCGTATTCCATGGTAATGAGAGCAGAATAAGCTCGAAACAGCTGTCCATGGATCGAAATGGTCGAGTTGGCGGTATATTGCAATTACATAGGTAGTTTTGGCCCGCGAAGTTCAACAAATAGACTACTAGGTCCTTTATGCAAAGCGAAAGTTTCTTTTGGACCAACTTGTATATTACATATACATCGAAAAAGATTTTTTTTCTAATAAAGACAAAAATGTAATGCTTTATGCATTTTCTGTACTATTCTTTAATTGCAGATTGTCATTCGGAATAATAGTTAGGCTAGAACTTAAAATACAGTGAACTCTCACTTATACACCGCCTCATTTATGCGCCTTTTTCACTTATACGACGATTTTCAGTGGTCCTGGAACATTTCATAGTAAAATAATGATAGTTTCATTCGTTTATACGTCGCTCTAAAGATAAACATTTCACTTATGCGCCGAATTTTTCGTAAAATGAAAACAATTACACTTATTTTCGTAAAAAATGAAAATGTTTCTTCACTTTCCTCTTTAATCTTTCGCTTTTATTGCTCACAGAAACCATTTTTTCCACATGAACTAGAGTTCGGGGAGGGATAATTATCTATTACGGATCGTTAGAAAGGGACCAGTTTGTGACTTAGGTATGCTACAATTTTTGTTTTCTCCATATCATTGTAGTTAGGTAATAGTAGTTGCCAAACCGTAGTAATATGACCATTTTCTATAGAAACATTCTTATTCATGCTCTCATTAGAACTTATATAGCATTTTATACTTTTAAATAGGCTGGTTCACTTATGCGTCTCTCTCCCTTATGCGCCTTTTTCTTTTTGTCCTTTAGGCCGGCGCATAACTGAGAGTTCACTGAGCAAGAAAATTTTTTTTAATCAAATAATTGAAATTGCTGGTAATTTGGTATCAGAAGCACTGATAAAATTCGCTTGAATTTCGTACAAATTTAAAAACAGTAAGTGGACATATATTCAGTGTTCATGCACATATATATATATATATATATATATATATATATATATATATATATATATATATATATATATATATATATATATATTCTCTAATATTTATCCATGTTCAAGTCTGAAAATATTTATGCGTAATTTAATTACAAATCCATTCGTAATTTCATTAGAAATTTAGATTTAAATGTATTTCAAAGACGAGATTTAAGAAAAGAATTTTGCAGTACAACACTTCCCATCATCTATCATTTTTTTAACAAAAAAGAAACGAAGAAACGTAATAGGAAAAAACAGGCTCAAAGAATGTTAAGCTGCCAATCTCGTAAACGTTGTTTTTTTTTTTTTTTTTTTCTGAGAAATTTAGAGGAAAAAGTTTTCTATGTAACTCTTTCCAAAATGAGCTTTTAGAAATATTGATTTCAAATTACCTTCTTCCTATTTTGGGCGGGGTTTTTTTTTCTCGAAAATTTCAGCTAGTGTGTTTAAATGTATTTTTGTGTAATTTATTTCACTCATCAACGTATGTTCCAATTGAAAATGATTTTATCCCCCCCAAAAGAAATCTAGAGTAAATTATATCTGAAAGGAAGTTTCATTCATCAATTTTATTCACATGCGGTTAAAAAATAAATTGAGAGTATTGTGGTACTTTAAAAAACATGAAACATTTCATGTAACATTATCAATACATTTTTGCGGCTATTTTTACATATACTGTACCATTAATAATCCAGGACTTAAAAACGTTGGCTTTGAGTTATTATATACCACGCAAATATAAATAACCAAATATTAATATGACGTATCTAATTTCTAAAAAAATGTATTTAAAAATGATAATTTTTCCATGTTGCACGTGTGACATAGATAGTCGCATCAGCATTAAATGCAATTATTACTTTTTATCATTTTTTTTAAAGTTGATAATTTCTGTAAGGATGCACAATGATGACTAAAATTCAAAAAGTTAAAACTTAAAATCCAAAGTATAAAATTCTTGAAAAAGTACAAATACATTGAAATTTCGTTAAAACGAGCTGCGATAGAATACGAAGTTTCTTCGTTGTAATGAGAATTAAGCTGTAATGGATTTCAAGCAACGTAGTGGGGATTAAATATGAACTGAATTTTTTTTTTGTTGAAATGGATATTTCTTTGTATTGGTATTCGTTGTACCGGGATTTTGCAGTTTATACGTATACTAGCTGCCAGGGCAGCTAGATTAGCTTCCTGCGGCATGCTGATGCATAACGTCCCCCCTCTCTAACTTTTACCTCATTCTGAAATTATATTATTTGATATAATTTAATGTTCATTCGATTTCAAGACATACCACGCACGTGGCCCGGCGTTGCACGGGCACTTCGTGCCCTGAAAGTAGTGAGAAAAAAAAATTTAAAGAAATTACTCCCCGCCAAGGCGGCTCGCTTACAGGCGCTTCACGCCTTTACTTTTTTCCTATATAAAAAAAATCATTCGAATTATTGAGATGCTTCACGCCTTCAAGATGGTGAGGAAAGTTTCAGTAAGTTCAGGTCGCTCAAAGAAAAAAAGCAGACATAGATACTCAGTTTTTAATATAAGTAGATGGCTCTTCAACAAATAAATGTTTAAAAATATTACCAGTAGCTAGCGATAAAAATTCTACGTAAGTGGTCCGCTTATGAGTTTCGTGTTTGATTTAGTTAAGCCTTCATTCAAAATTCTCATTATCATTGTTATTATACTGTTTCATAGCAACGACGGTTTGCAAGAATGGATTTCATATTTAATCATTTATTAGGCTTAATCGCTTTAAACTTGACTACTTATTAATTGATATCTTCGCTAATTAAAATCGTATAATTATATCAATTGAAACTAAAGAAGCTTGAAAAATTACCTATCTATCGGTACCTGGTTCGACTTTCAGTTCATTGGTGTTCAGGAGAAAGAAGCGTGACATAGAAAGATAGAAAGATAGTTAGAAAGATAGTTAGAAAGAAAGATAGTGAGAAAGATACTCAGTTTTTAATATAAGTAGATATGTCACAAGTGTATCAAGCAGTGATTAAAATCTGACCAGTGTATGAAAGTTTCATTTTGGTCATATACGGGTATTTATCTCATAACGGTGACAAAACCGTCGCTGTAAACTCATCAACGAAATTGCGGTAAAATGCAAATGTTAGTTTATGACGACGTCATACAGTGATTTCTTCAACATATCTCAAGGTGACTGATAGCCAACCAAATGTTTTAACTGCATTGCATTGCAGTCACAATTGCTTCATAGAGTAGCCCTTCTGAGACGAAGCAATTGTGTCATCCTGTGACTTGCGATTGTCACGAATCGAAGTGACTTTATTTACTTTTCCGTAACATGTTGTACAATCAGGGCATTGAGCAAGTCCATAACATAGTTCAAAACTTTTTTTTTGTATTATTAACCCATTAATGCCTGACATTTTTTTCCCAAAGATATTTTTATACTAGTTACAAATAGTGCCTAATGGACAGGAAAAAAATTTTTAAGAAAATATCATGTCAAAAATAAGTTTTTTATTAAGGAAAGAAAAGTCATCCCTCAAAAGTTACGATAGACCCCAGAGGGTACATACTTTTTTTACAAAAATTTTTTTCTGCCTAATATATAATATTCAAAAAGACATTTTATAAGAAGAAATAAAATCAGCAATTAACATAAACTGGGAATCTGGAAATAACTTTGAAAACTTAGCTTTTCTTCTTGAGATAGTGAACGATGTCGTTTTTGATAAAGATCATAATAAAACTGCTACAGAACACACTTTACAATGGTTATGTGCTGCAATTTGTATTTAACGAACTGAAACAATACCAAGGTACTAATTGAACACTATTATTTGGTTGCAATGTCCATTTTTGGGAAATTCAGACCCTTTTTTGGACCGTCCCTAAAAAGAGACGCTAGGCATTAATGGGTTAAAGTGAAACAGTAAAACGTATGTTGCTTAACTGAATTAAACTAGGTTTAATTTCTTAACCAAGACTAAATTTAATAAATATTAATATATATTTAATATATATTAATTTTTTATATTGAATAATTAAAGTAAGTAAGACACAGAGGCGTAATTTCCCAACGCTTAGGAACTAAGGATCGATAAAAACATTGACAAACATGACTCACATAAAAAATTGTCACTTGTTCATGACGAAGAATAATCCTAGAAAGAATAAAGACTTATTTTACCCTTTTCGGCTGATTTTTTCATTTTAAATTTAACTAGAAAAAAATCTTGCAGGTTTGAAATAAATGAGAAATAATTGAAAATTTATAACTATAACAAAGTCTCAAATTAGGAAATCAGGTTTTGAGCTGGGGAACGGCATGTATGTAGGTCTGTTTGTCCCCTTCCCCACTAATAACTTTTGAATGAAGAGTTCTATTTGAACAAACTTTTTTTTGTTCGAAAGTTCTTGACGAGGACATCTTATTCTCGTATTTAAACTTTTGATTTGAATTTAGCAACAAACATTCGCATTTGAAACGAATACAGTGCGTCTTATGAGAATTAAACACAGAGCCTCATTTTTAAAAAAGAACACGGTGTTTTTTATTTTACTAGAGCGACATAACTTCCTATAGTATTTTCCCCCACACTTCAAAAAATAAAACAGTTTTGTCTATCGCGATAATTAATGTTTAACTGATTGCCTTAATTTTGTTATGTGGTACAATGGTACATTTCTTTCCGTCAAAACACCAACTACTGAGGTGTCTCACGCATTATAAATTTACAGGAAAAATACAAATAATTGGTAAAGATTTGTTTTCCAACAGTTCTAATATAATTCTTTGAAATCCTTCTTCAAAGACATTTCACAAAGTACATAAAACATTCTGACATAAAATAAAAGTATTTTCAGTCTATACTTTATTTCTTTTATAGTTTCGTTCCAAGATATCTACAGATCTTAGATCTTTTCTTGACTTTTATAAGAGTTTTAAAAGGGAAGTGAATGCCGCAATTTTTGTTGTTTTTTTTTTCATTATTAAGCATCAAAAAAGTATTTCAAAGCAAATTCTTTACCATAAAAACTCTTTGCTAACTTTTGAAAAAAAAAACTACGTTTAAAAAAATATATTTCGAAAGGTAGAGCGCATCTTAGATACAACTTGCACTTATTTTGGTGATTTTTTACACGAAACTTTTGATATTTTTTTATTAAGTAAAATTTATAGTGCCATTGGATGTATCCTAAAAATACTGCTAGTAAAAATATATATAAACTTCAATAATTAATAAAATTAAGCAGCTGTGATTGACAGGGGAAAGACATCAAAATTAGCATAGGTATGGTAAACCGACATATCAGTGTTTTTTTTTTAATTATAACGTTGCCTATCCTGTTAGAGAGAACATAAAACTGTTCTATTGTGTACTCTAGCTGGAGTTAATGTAGTAACATCCCCCTCCCCCGCCGGTTCCCAGTTTGTATTGTCGAGTTCATGAGGTCGTTTTTGTTTGCGCTGGATTTTCAGTTACGCTATATTTAAGAGCCTACTGATGAAAGAAATTAGATGTAAGAAATTTATTTCACAACACTATGTTGTTGCTGTTTTTTTTTACATTTCTTAAATCACTAAATTTTTTTTTTTACTAATTACTAATCTTTTTAAGTGAAACAAGTGTTGGAGTGTAAGATTATAGTGTAAACCGACACACCTGAGGGTTTGGACCTTACCTGAGGACCATACAGATTGTGTCTTTGCCGAGAAAGGCTTTTATGTTTGCGATTATTGTAAGTCAATCAAATTTAATTATTGAATTTTTATGTCTTTTCGTGGTCTTCTGTTAAATTTCTCAGTGAATATTTCCACTGTCAGACATCTCATTGTATGACTTTCTTATGTCTACTAGACCTGTCACTGTCTTATTGACATTTCGTATATCTCATTAATGTAACTTTTCAGGCATTAATGTAATTGTTGACGACCCATTTTATGTAATTATGAAATAATAAATAAGCGGTTTTTGTGTTTGGTTTAATATTTAGAAGCATTTTATTGCTATGTCGGTTTTAGGGTCTCCTTTCTTACAGCGTATATTTACAACTATCTAAACAAATGGATCGAACTTCTAATATAGGTTTTGAGTCCAAAATGTAAATTGTATGTCGGTTTTGCTGCTTTTCTTCTATATACATAAATGACAAACAGTTTCTGCCCACTGCTTTATTAAATTAATACACACTAGAGATCATAACACTAGCTTAAAAGTCTTCCTTTTATAAGCACGATGTCGACGGTGCGGAAATTTATCATTCTCAAACCTCAATAAGGAAGCCAATAAATTTTCTACTTTTAACCATCTTTTAAGAGCACATATATTGGTAACGATAAATAACCTAGAGCTGCATAATTTATCTCACTGCGCTAGGTGCAGTACTTAAAGTATTTCTAAAATATTCTTCGCAAAGATTAACGTAGTTATCGTTTTAATTAAATACATAATTTAAGGGCGCAAGCCGTTCAGGATGTGAGTTACTTTGATTAACTCTAAACACCAGATGTATTTTTTTTAATTTTTTCCTAAAACTTTAAAATAAATTCAACTAGCGTTTGATGTAAATATTTCACTATGTAATTTAAGATATAAGATGACATATGTGATCCACTATTCGCAATAAATGGAAAGAAAAAAAAACAATTAAAATTTATGCTTTGAAACTACATTCAGTTGGAAATTCTGCACCTAAAAGACAGGTTGCCCTCTTTAGTCCTGACTGTTTTCAACAATGAATTTCAAATTTTTAAACCTTTGTTAGGTCTGAATAATACGAAGAAAAAAATTGGGATTGATGAAAAATAAATGCTACGATCTTAGATTTATAATGCATAGATTGTTTCGTTATAATTTGCTTTGAAACCAAATATAAATAACAACTTGAAAAGTACACATATGTGTACCTTCAACTGGGACTGAAGAGGATATAGTAGGGCATATTATCATACTTTTTTAGGAAAGCGTAAAAAGGTTTGTTTGGACCATACAAAAGCTAGAAGTCGCACTCACATAATACTGGTAAATAATTAGCAAGGTTTTTTTTTTTTCTTTTTTAAATAGAATTGCATTGTTACGGCTTAATGCCGAAAAGGTTTCTGCATACAATTTTTTGATAACCGAAAAATTACCATTTTTTGGCTTTTTGCAGTCTAGCTCTGAAGTACAGAACTAACAATTTTCAGAATTCTGATTTTGTTTTTGAAATTTAAAACTTGATAAAAAATCAAGTTTTCTTATAAAATGTTGGGATAAATACAGTGAACTCTCACTTATACACCGCCTCAATTATGCGCTTTTTTCGCTTGTACAACGATTTTAAATGGTCCCGGCACATTTCATCGCAAAATAATGATAGTGGCATTCATTTATGCGTTGCTCTAAAGATAAATATTTCACTTATGCGCCGAATTTTATGTAAAATGTAAAAAATTTAATTTATTTTCTTTAAAAATTAAGTATTTTTCTTCCTTTTCCTTTAATCTGTCGCCTTTATTGCGCATGGAAGGCATTTTTTCCGCATGAGCTATTGTTCGGAGAGGGACAATTACCTATTATGGATCGTTTTAAAGGGAACAGTTTGTAATTAGGTATGCTTCAAGTTTTGTTTTCTCTTTATCATTGTAGTAACGTTACAGTAATTGCCAACCCGTTTTTCTATAGAAACATTCTTAATCATTCTCTCTTTAGAGCATATGTTGCGTTTTAGTCCTTTAAATAGGCTTGTTCACTTATACGTTTCTCTCACTTATGAGCCTTTTTCTTTTGGTCCCTTGGGCCGGTGCATAAATGAAAGCTCGCTGTAATATGTGAACAGAAAAAATATCCAACAAAAGCAGACACAGCTTTGTCAAGTGTCTTTTCGTCCACAAGCTCATTTTTTTTTACATTGAAAAAGGCGGTCCTAGTAACGCCGAAACACGTTTATGCAGTTTTTCTGCTCATTTGTGAATTATTACATTATTTCATATTCTTTTACAAATAAAGATATTTTCTGGATAGTAAAATGTTTCTTAAATGCATTTATTAAGTTTAAAAATGCAACTTATAACTGAATTTTCCAAAAGCTTTTGAAGGAGCACAAATAGTTATTAAAAAACTTCTTGGACAATGAATTAGAGAATCAGTGGCTTATTCTCAATGGTAAAGAAAACTGATTATAATCATGAAATTAAATAACTGCAGCAAAAAGCATATGAGTAACCTGAAAAAAACCTGAAATAAAAGCGAATCATATTGATTAACTTATTTTCAACAAAGCTAAAAAATTAAATAGAAATAAAATGAATAATGTCGCAAAAACATGATAGAGTTTTTATTAACATTTTCGATTAATTATGTTGCTATTGTCAGAAAGGTTGATTAAAATATATAATATAAAAGCTTCCATATCAGTTTCATGAGATTAGCAAAAACAGTTTTAATAATAAATCTCGTTTCGTCTAGCCTGTTAGGAAATTTCATAAAATCCAAGGCCTCCATTAGTTGAGAATGAACTAATGGATTTTCTTTTAGCAATTCATCGCATTAAAGTTGAAACATTTTTTATTTCGCGAAGAGATTTCATTAGCAAGAGAATAAATGTATCTTTTTAATTAAGAAAATTCAGTTATATCTTATTTATGAATTCTCATTGTTTTTTCTAATTTGTACTAGTATTTTTTAAAGAAATGTGTTACATCTTCCAACAAAAACAAATCCCCCAGAACTGCTTCATTCTATTAAACCGTTTATCAGCTTTTCCACGTATATTATTCGTTGTGTTTATGTACTATTTATTGAAAAATAATAATAAATAGGATCTGTTAAGTTTATTTAACACAAATACAGCTATTTTATTTAAAAAATAGTTGAAATTTTTGGTAATGAGTTTCCAAAAAACAAGCTTGCCGGTTTTTTTTTTTTTTTTTCTTAAATACACATAGGAATTTTTTTGAGACGCATTTTCAATTTAAAGCACTTGTATTAACACAAATATCAACCCAGGTAGCACAAAAAACGTTTAAACGTTTTATAAACGTTTTTAATCCGTTGTCACAACGTTAATAACCATTTTACAACCTTTAAAAAACGAAGTGTACTACTTGGGAAATTGAACATCTATTGAGTAGGTTATTTCTTTATTTCTTTAAACAAAAAAGTTCTTCATTAAAAACTAGCTGTCGTGGCCGTCACGAAACTTTCTTCTATATCTATCTTATGAATTCCGGTAACAAAATAAAATACGTACTCGCCAGAATAATTGGAGACAGCAGCTCCAATTTCCCAATTATCGTAATAACCCGGCAAATGCAATGAGCGAAATTGGAAATCATTGCAAAAGCCTTGTTTAGATTAATTGCAAACATTTTAGTTTTAGTAAAAAGAAATTGGCAATAGTTAAAAATTTCAAATCATTGAAAGTTTTCAGCTGTTTTAATAATTAAATAGCGTGAAAGCGATTTTTTAATGAATTAATTTTTCGCATTGTTGACTAAGCGCAAAAATCACCCCACTCTTCCCCTGGGGCGATTGGCGCCAAAATTTAATCGATGATTGCTTTCATATTGGGTTAGTGTTATTCCAAATTTCATTCAAATCGCAGCAATATTTCCTGAGATACAGTAGGTGCAATGACAAAATAAGCACTTTTGATTGCTCCACCCCCCTTTGAGATATTGACACACAAATTGAATCAGCACTTGTACTCAGCAGGGTCTACCTATGGACCAATTTTCGTTTGATTCCGCCGGTAACTTCCTGAGATATAGCAGTCACCCCCGCGCAGAACACGTGCGATTGCTCCACCCCCTTCGAGGTATTGACAAACAAATTGAATCAGCGTCTGTACTCAGTAGGGTCTACCTATAAACCAATTTTCGTTTGATTCCGCCGGTTACTTCTTGAGATATAGCAATCACCCCCGCGCAGAACACGTGCGATTGCTCCACCCGCCTTCAAGATATTGACAAACAAATTGAATCAACACCTGTACTTAATAGGGTCTACCTATGGACCAATTTTCGTTTGATTCCGCCTTTTACTTCCTGAGATATAGCAATCACCCCCGCGCAGAACACGTGCGATTGCTCCACCCCCCTTGGAGGAATTCGCTAAACAAAGTCAGGTGCACCAGTTCACATGGTGGTACATATGTGCAAAAATTTTTGTTCGATTTCATGCAATAGTTTTTGCTCTAGCGCGGCCACAAAAACTGGTCACACACATACAGACTCACACACAGACAGACACACAGACAGACATTTTCCAAAAATGGTCGAAATGGATTCAGCGCACCTCAAAACGTGCAAATCCGTCAAAATTCGACATTCGAAAATTTTCACGAAACCAATACTTTCTTCTATATATTAGATATAGAAGGAAGTAAAAAATGCTAAAAAAATTACAAAAAAAGAAAATATCAAAAGAGATAAAAAATCAACAAACAGTGGTTAAAAAAAACGAGTCTCTCTTTGTCACTACATGAAATCAGCGCAGTTAAGTAACGTTGACCATCATTTGAAGCATCCCGTATCCTTTAAAAAAACGATTTTCTAACGGGTGTTTATACTCAATATACAGTCTATAATTTTGAATTTGATCTCATCACTCTTGTCGACTTACTACAATTTTAGCAAACACAAAATACACATCAGAAGAAGTTTTAGCGCATGTTGAACATACTTGGTGTCAAAATAAAATCTTCCAAACGATTCTCATCAATTTAACCAAAAACAGCTAATAAAAGGGTTCCCTTACCAAATTACATTAATCTAAGATCTCCATCCAAAGCAAACACAAACTAAACACTTCAGAAATCATATTACAAATCCCCATACTCAGAGTAACTTTATTACTTTCTAAATTCCATTCATCTAGTTGATTGGACACGTATCGGAAGTATATTCCTCAGGGCTCTTCCGTGATTTGTCTGCTCCAGAGATTTGATTGAAAATCATAGCATGATTCAAATCAAAGGAAACAGCATTATGTTGCACAAAAAGAATATTTGACTCGAACCCTAATTAAAAGAATCTAAAAGGCATATTTTGCTGTATCATAGCTGGAAGGGGGGGGGGAGCGATGGTACAAAGAACTCAATGTCTGATTATGGCCTTGGGATGTATTGGAAATCCATCAAAATTCTCATTAGGTAATGCATAGTCCTTCGGTTCAAGGAATCATACGCAAAAGGTTACTTCAGGGAATTTGTAGAAAGAGGTAGAAATTGTTGAAATATTACATGATAGAAATAAGAGAGGTGAATGGTTTCTACATGATATGCGTTTGATGAGAAATTAGTTCAGTAGTTGTACTTAAAATAAATCTGTATAGATACATAATAATTAGTGTGAAAATGTTCTCTATAACATTTTTTTCTTTGTTTTAAATAAAACAAAGGAAAAAATGTTTCAGAGAAAATAATATTGCGGATAATAATAACAGCTTTCTATAGTAGCAATTGAGCAACAATGGGGGAGAGGCAACCCCCGAAACAGAAATACACATAAATGCTACAGTATAGACTTTGTTTCGTTTTTAATCCTAAGTAATATTGGGAGGTTCTTTACTGAAGATCTGCGATTAGAGGCTTTAAAGGTTTTTCATTTTTATTTATTTATTTTGTACGTTTGAGCATATTGTTCTTTTTTTTGCGAGATTCAATGGAGGGAGACCGATACTCCAAAATTTATGCAAAAGTCACCGAAAAGTTACTACCCTACTGAAAAAAAGCATACTTTATGATACATTCGGGAAAAAAGGAGGGGAGGAGGATACTTCATAAGTCTTCCTCTTTGTTACAAATTTTCCTTTCTTTGTTATAAGTTCATTACCTCTCTAGCCAATCAGAGGAACAATTATAATAAATATAGCCTCCAAATCCAAAGAATGGCTATGATATTGTCGAATCATGAAAAAATACACAGTAGAGTCGGATCTGGATTTTAGGGTCATTTTAGATAAAAAAACAGCAAAAATGTCAAAAGCATTTCAAAAGTTTTTTTTTTCTTTTACCATCATGCAGTGTAATTTTTAATTATTTACTGCATTTTTTTCCTTACGTTAAACAAGTTTTGTAAAAAATTCCTTGAAATATGCTACTAACATACTTTTTCAAAAAAAAAGAAACACTGAAGGGCACTTGCACGAAAATGTCAACATATTGTCCCGCAAGGGACGCTCATATATTTCATTAAAAGAAGTAATTTTAAGATAACAGAGTGTTTTGCTTGAGAAATACCACACCAGTTAGCAATTTCTTAACCGACAAAATTTCGATCATTAGGGCCCTGCTCCACATTGACGTAAAGCAGAAAAATAAAGCAGAAACGGAAAATGGATTACATAGTGTTTCTATGGAAAGTACCCGGATTTTCGGTTTCTGCCTTCGGTTTCGGTCGCGTTTTACGCTGATGTGGAGCAGGGCCCTTAGCCTTGAAGATCGCTATTGTTTTATGAATACATAAGCGTCACGTGTAGGACTAGATGGCGGGTTTTTCATGAAATAGCCAAGCTAAATGTTTCTGGATTTGCCCCAATAAGAGGCAAAGGGTTTTAAATGGATTTTTTTTTCTTTTACACTGCAAAAAATAAATTCTGGTTTGTACAGTATAATACTGTCCACAGAGGTTTCAGTTCAAAACTGTAACATGCACAGTAATAAACTGTAAAGTTAGCAATTTTACAGTTTATTACCACAAGATAAGCTATATTATAACTGCAAAAACTACAGTATAATACCTGCAGCAGAGGTTCCAATTTAAAACTGTAAAATGAACAGTAATAAACTAAAATTAGTAGTTTTACAGTTTATTATTGCAAAATTAGCAATTTTTCTCTTTATTACTATAAAAATAGCTGTATTTTACTGTAAAAGCAACCTTCATATTTTATAGTGTAACTTGAGAGAGAAAAGCGAGCAGAGTTGCAACTGTAGATAGGCTTTCATTCATAAGTTTTCCCATAAATCATGACATACAGCACTATCTACTAGAGCTGTTATTACCAATCTTGGCCAAAAACAAATGTTAGTTTCTCCAACCATTTGTACTAGTTATTTCCAAATTTCCAATTTTTGACACCCCAATTGCTTCAAGCTTCTTCATTTTAAGAGAATAGTTTGTTGTTAGATAGTGCTTCGTAGATCTTGTGATTAACGAGCCTCCGCAAAAATCAGTACGTCGGAACAAAGAAAGTTGGAACATCGGGGAATCAATCAAGAACGAAGTCTCCTAACTACTTGAATAATGAATCACTTAGAAAGACTGCATCAGAACTCATTACAAACTTGGCTATAAACAAGCTTCCTCCAAAAAGGAAGCTTTGCTCATTTGTAACTTTTAAAACAATGTATGTTATCTTCAATACTGAAGCTAAACTATGTGTTTATAAGACTATTGAAAATGTTTGCTGTTTAAAATGGTTTTGTAAAAAGTAAATTTAGTTGGAACCTGTATTTTTATTTCTTTTCCAAGCACTATGCATTGTAATTTAAGATTATTTTTTATCGTACCATAATCACCATTGAGAAACAAAGTTTGTGGTACTCCTCGATAGGAAGTACAGCAAATTTTTTTTTCAAAAACATTGAATGCTACTAAATGTTCAAATTTGAATCGAACACATCATTAAAATGAAATCAATTAATTAAAGCCTCCACGAAATACTTTAAGACAGAAAAGTAACCTATAATAATTACTTACCGTACAAAATTTTAATGTTTAAACATGTTGGTTTTTTTATCTTTAAATTTCACCGCCCATTATCACTACAAGAGCTAATTAACGTCAGTTTACATAAGTAAGTAAACGGATAAAACCGCATCATTAATGATGTTCCTCTATTTAAAGATCTTTAGTAATGAATCCATCAATCAAGAAGATCAAAAACAAATGCTTAGGTGCTTTTGTTGTGCATAAAAAAGACTTTACTCTCATTTGGTGATGAAGGAATATAAACAAGTTAAGCAATTGCACTCAAATAGTTTTGTAAGCTTTTTTTCCCCGGCTGTTCGGCTATTTTTAGAGGATACATTTTTTCAAGCCTGCTCTGTGTTCAAAAAATTCAGTAAGTCTGGGTCGAGTAAATAACGGCGCTAACAAATAAGTAATTAAACTGATTGTTTCTGAAAATTGATCAAAATCTATTCATTTAGGAATAATATTGAAAGGTAAATTTTACAGGTATCTGCTGAAACTTGTAATACGAAAAACTGCAACATGTTTTTTAGAAGTGAGCGTAATAAAGTTGAACAAAAAAGAACAGTTTTTTTGGGAAAATAAGTACCTTTATAAAAGTAAATTGACTAATGAATAAATAAATAAACTTACACAATTGATGCAAGAAATGTTTCGGCTTCAAACACGATATCTTAAGAAATTAATATCTTAAGAAATTTTATATGAATATCTTAAGAAATTTTACTAGCCAATAAGACGGCTCGTGCAGCCCGCCAGCTGCAGATTGGTGTACTGTACACTCCATTGACGGTATGCTTCTGGGGATCAGAGCAGCACAGCCCTCAAACTGTTCCCTTCCCAATAGGGTACTTCGGGGTCTTCGCCTCATTTGTCACCTGCTCCGATACATTATTTTTTAGCACGATGGACAGACAGAGTAACATTTCATCCCCTTCTGCAGCTCCCCCCTTTTTTAAAAATTCATATTTTTCTGGCTATCTTTTATCAGAAAAGCTCTTTATTTGGCAACTCGCATTTTCCAGGAAAAATAGCATTTAACTGAACTCATGTTGATGTTTCAAAATTATTTTGTGCATTGGCGCTTTTCAATGATTTACTGTATGGCATCTTAACTCAAAGGTATCGGCGGTGTCTTATACCAAGGTTATGGTAAGATGCCGAAATTCAAACGCTTTAAGTTATAAAATTTTATAGGTAAAAAATTGTTTTTAAAGCATAACTTATTTTAACGCATCACAAAAGTCCATATTTTACAGATAATTGGTAGGTAAAAAATGAAAACAATGTGCTATTTTATATAAAGTTCTTCCCTCAATCTATTCTAATGTCCATAACAATGATTGAAAGTCAGTTAAGTTAAAAATGCGTCCCTTTATATTGTATGTGTCACAGCTTAATAAAATGTGCTTTTATTAAAACATCGACCTATATAAATATATGACTTTTGCCCCTTTTAAAATAAAACGGCCAATTCCTCAAGGGGCGAACATCACATGAACAGGGTAGGTAGCACGTGTTCATGACTTTTACCAGAAGGTAGTAAATGTTCGACATTAATCTGGTGAAATTTTCTGGCTACGATGAAAGACTGGTTATTCTCAAAAAATAAAAATAAAAACCTCGATGTCCACGATAATATATTAAGCGCATTTTTTTCGCCCATTCCATATCCTTGAATTTGAAAATAAATTAATATCTGCACTTATTATGTAAAAGAATCAAAATTCTTCACTTTTTTATTAAAAAAATCTCAATTACATAATTTCCACAAATAATACTCTCCGCCCGTAACGAGTTGAAAAGAAAAAGAAAGAAAGAAAAGAAAAAAAAAAGCATTTTTTCCCACAGGTGACAACTAACACATCACTCATTAAAAAAATATTATTTAAAAAGGTATTGAACTATATTTCTGTTTTAAAAACTGCACTAGGTTTGCGATTTCTTAAACAACGAAATTTTGTTCATTACAAATTATAATTTAAAAAGGTGTAGAAGTATATTTAAGCTGTCACTTGAGGGGGGAAATGTATTTTTCTATGAAATACTCTTGAAGCAAATTTCCCAAGAGCTGCTATTAAGTTTTGCATTAATGTTTACATTAATTACGTTTTTCATTTCATTATGCTATTTACGTTTTTCATTAAATAATTTATATTCAAAGAAACAAGCATAAAACCCTTCTTCGAATCCTATTCTCCATTTTTTGCCATTTTATTTTTCTCCCCAAATTTCGTTGCTTACCTATTATTTTATTTGTCAATGAAAAGAATATCTAATAATACTATCGTCAAAAGTATAAAAATGTAAATATTAATTCAGGATAAAGATTTTAACCTTTTCTTGTTTTGTTCGTACTCTCGTACGGACAATCTGCTTCTATTTCGCAATTTCGCTTTCACTGCTACGCATGAATCTTTTCTATTTTGAGATGCACTTCATTCGTATTTAGATAGATGGTGATAGGTGTCCCGTAAAAGTAGTTTGCATTCTATTGTGTTTTCTATTCTGTTTAGCTAGTGAATGTAAAATGAGCAAAAAAAAAAAAGATTTAAAAAAGGTGACACTTTTTGAACCGAATACTGGGGAAAAAAGGAAACTGTTAAAGGGTTAGACAAGTTCTATTTTGTAAGTTCAGCTGTCTGTGTGTGAATGGTTCCTCATGTGCTGATTTCTGAAGCATGTGTTTATGACGATTTGTTGAAAATTTTAATATCCGTTATTAAAAAAAATCCATATTATGTTTCAAACCTCACAGTATTTAACCAGTGAATTAGATAAATTTAAGATTAACTCATTTATGCCCAAGTTTTTTTCAACATTTTTTTTTTCAATTTTTATCAGCCTAAAACTCTTACTTGGAATGGTTTAATTTTAGGCTTAAAATAGTTCGCCGTTGCCATATTTATTAACTTATTTAACGTCCTGTTTATGGGATATTTTTCAGATATGTGAGAAAAATACGACCATACTTGACTTTACTTGTGCACAGTAACATCACAGAAGGCATCTGTTATTAATTTTAAGCAAATCATTTTAAAATAGTTTAACTTTATGAAAAAAAATCGCAAAAAAATTACACAGGCCAACGATGAAAAAACTTTTTTAATGAAAATACCTTATTCTTATGTTGTTTAGGTTGCTGAATCCAAATATGATGCTTAAAAAGTTGTATCACCCACCATTTATTCACATTTTATAGTTACATTCATGAAATAAAGAAACATTTTTAGAATTTAACAGCTTTTTCATAGTTAAGATAACATGAAAAAATAGGTCTAATGAACAAAGATGATGTTGGCAGCACTGCTGAAACACATGCTACAACATGATGGGGGATTACTGTTGGTCACTTCACCGGGAAGTTCAGCAAGCTATTCATCGCAGGAAAAGCTACACAAGAAGCTTCAAGGAAAAAAGGGAAAGAAAATATAAAGCAATTCCAGTTGACAAGTGAACCTTGTATCATCACATAAAATTACTATTCCAAGTATTTTACTGTAAATACAAACCATTTTTACGATTCTACAGTGTTTCATTGATTTCCCTATATACTGTAAATGGGTATTAGACTATATAATAAAATACATTTTGCTTGGAAACTAAGGGTGATACATAAAAACTACAAGCAGATTTGGATTCAGCACATAAAAATCTATCAAGATCAGCTATTAAAATTAAAAAAGTTTTCAAAAAGGTTTTTTTTGTTGGCCTGTGTTACTGTCTGTGGCTACAAATGCTGGATCGTTGCTTGACTGATTTGTCTGAAAATAACTGTCAATAAATAGACTCTGATGTCCAAATATTGACTAACTGGTTTTCTCAAGAAGAAGGACTATTTAACTTGTGAAAAACAGCTTTACTAAAAGAATATACCTATTACAGGTTTTTATATGCAGTAACTAACAAGCGTCCCGTTTTTAGGCTACTGGGCATAAATGGGTTAAGTTCCCAATCGATTATTTTCAAATAGTTTTGTACCGAAGCGTCACATTTATTACCAAACATTCTTTTACGTGATATCCAAGCTGCATCATTGACACGATACGAAAAAATGCTACTCCTTTATTTACGCAAAGACGCATCATCTAGCTGGTTAACAGTCTTGTTTCTCTTTTTTAAATAACTTGCCATTTTAATTACAAATGCATCTAATTAACATAAAGATACATTTATAAGCATCTGGACCTTGTCTCACTCGTCAAGAAATATCTTTAATTCCCATGAGTTCCCGGGAATACGTAACAAGCGCGTAGCTCTAAATTAACTGAAACTTCACTCAGTTAACGCCCGGACGGGTTCTTAAATCTCAAGCGTTAATTTCCTGGCGAGGGTTTATTTACTCAGTTTTCACAAAGTACGTTCTGAACGTAGTGCGTTCGTTACCTTGTTTGTGTATAACAGCCCGAAGCTAAAATGGAAATGCGATGCAAATGGTGTAATATTTGCATTTGAAGATGTCATAGTATACATTTTGAAAGTTTATGTTTCGGACTGGAAGCTTTTTTGAAGTTTTACGGGATTTTCATTTGGCAGTTATTTGTTGTTCGCGTATTGGGCCCCGGCTTCAGAAGTGACCCATTTCAGGGAAGACAGCATTGGAGAAAATCAAGGTATTGCGCAATACTGCAGAGTAAAAAAAAAAGAAAAGACCAAAAAAAAAATGCATTATTACAAAAAAATCTCAAGGATGTTCCATAAACTTTTCTAGAACAGAAGTGACGAAGATTTAGCAACTCATAGAAAGAAAGGCAGTATCAATTCAACGTTACTCAAGAAAAAGCTATATCGTTCGTCCACTCGAAAAAAAAAAACTTTACTTTGGGTTACCAGGTTCTAACTTGTAAACTTCAATCAATATGAAGAACGTACAAAAATAGTTGAGACGACTTTTCAGGTTTTTTCTTTTTTTTTTTTTTTTTTTTGACACCATGTCCAAAAATTTTCTTTATTCTGTTGTTGATTAAAAAATACTATACTGATATCACCACCTCAATTCTAAATCTTGATAAGTCTGATTATTTTCAGACATTCCTCACCGTAGTACTTGCAGTACAATTCATTTTGACAAGATTTCCCTCTTTATTTACATTGCAAAAGTAAATGCAAGTTTCCATTTAGACTATTTAAATTATGAAATTAAAAGTAATGAGTAAAATCTCCAGAGTAAAATCTCAAGAACAAAAACAATTATCTCCAAAAGTATTATTATTATTATTATTTTAATTTCATTTTACCAGGATTCTAGTTTAATATTTATGGTTTTCCTGTCTGAGGTATAGATTCCAATGCTTTTTAAGCGAAAATACCGTTTTCATACTTCATTTATATTATTGAAATTTAAAAATGCTTTGCGCTAAGCTTTTATTCCTGAATCTTTGCTTCACTTTTCTAATTTGTTGGATCTTAGAGATTCAGTTTCCTCCGAGTTTTTTTTTTTTTTTTGGAAAGACACAGTTTTTTTTTTGGGGGGGGGGGAGACCTGTGCCAATTTTATATTTATTCTACAGTAGGCACTGCTAAATATCATAAAATAATGTTGACAAAATAAACTCTCCATTTTGCAATAAAAATGATACATACAAGTTTTTTTAATATGATTTAGTATTTGAAATGGCACCAGTTGCTGTGCTTACTAAACCTCTCACAATTTATCTGTGCATAGATTCTTAAAAATTTATTACCATGCTCTCAATCTTTTAAAACCTTTAAAACACGAATACATTCAGACAAAAAGTCAAATATATTTTTAAACTATCTCCTTTTCATATTTAAATTTATTTCACAGTAACACATTTATTTTCGTTAGAGTAACTGTAAATAGCAGTATACATAAATCATTTCGAACATTAACGAAAGACTTAAAAATTGCAATCAAAACAGGAAAAAGAAACATTCTCTTCCATAAAGTACTATTTGCTGCAATCTAGACATCAACTAATGGGTTTTCTTTTTGTGTTTAGGAGTCCATGAATTTATGAATCATGTTTTGTGAGTAGCAGAGAATATTTGACATCTGTCGCTTCTTTTCAACTTAACCACAGACGAGTATAGTTGTTCAGGTTCTTAGCAGACGATAAAACAGAGATACGAATCAAAACATTCCAGGAAGAAATTCCCGCGTCTTATATACGAAGATGCTTTTAGATGACTCAAGAAATAAATGAAATCATGTTTTTGTTGTTAAATCATGAATATTGGTTGATAGAACGCCATTCGTGATGTTATTTCTTTTTATGAGTGCTTCATGTTAACAATAAAGTTTGTATTATGGGAGGGATGGGAGCTATACAAAGTCTTTATTTTCGTATACAGAATTTCTGTTACGTTTAATAAATGTTCTTTCATGTTTGAAAAATATTTAATTATACTTTAAGTAGAAAACTAGGTTTTAACAGAGCGAGGCACGAATCGAAAAAGAGGATGTGGGGAATGTATTTTTTTTTCTCTTGAAGAAATTGAGCTAGATATTTTGAAATCTATTTGAATTGAATAACTAAGTTCATAATTTCGTTGGTATTATTTTCCAAAATTCTGTACTGTAAATTCATTCAGTAATATATCTAAAAGCGGAATTTGAAGTCACGGTCGCTCAAAGGGTTAAAAAGAAAACTATATTGTCACTAACAATGTATTATAATTACAAACTAATTTGTATAAGTAGTGTGTTCTTCCATTTTCAGAAGAAGGATAATAGACACTATTAGCTGCCTGTCAAATTAAACCACACAAGCAAGATAAATTTAACTATTTGAACTTAATTTTGTGGTAGCATCTTCAGTTTTACTATATTTCTCTGTTCCATCGTGTGAAAAATATCACGGATTTTATGAGCCGTTAAACGTTGAGAATGTAACGCTGCAACTTTTCAAACCAGCAAAATCTTTGCTAAGTATTACTCAGAATCATCACACTTCAAAGCGATTAAAATATTCGTGGAATGGTATCTACTTGTTCGAGGAAATATTAACCGACGTTCTAGTTGAAGAATGTTAAAGATGGACATATGAAGCATAATTTGAATTTCAACTAACAGCGCATTGCATACTATCTACCTGTTGGATGCGGTATAATGATTCTGTTTCAGTTTCCACATCAGCAGTTATCAGCCTCATTCAGTGAAAGATGCGAAGTGAGGATTAAGATCTAGCTGGTAAGTGTTATTACGAAGGAATTACAGCCGCATAGAGTTGACACACTTTTGAAATTCCATCTTGTTAAAATTTCCATTACAAGTATTATTTTGATTTCGAAAGCTGTTCATTACAAATTTTATTTAATTCACGGATGTCAAAACTGATAGATAAGTATATTTACTTTTGCTATTTTCTCGGTTCAAGTAAAAAGCTAATTTCGATCAATATTTTTCAGACGATATTTCTTATTGAAAGAAAAATGTTAACTGATTTACTCTAATGCAGGGATGTCATTTCAAGTTTTTCCAGGGGGGCAAAGGGTAAAAACCCAACACAATTTCACCAGAAAACAACAAAAACCACGCCCACTTATATGTAAATACATTGATTTCTCAAAGTCAGGGGGTCAAGCCCCCCCCCCCCTAAATGAAGGGCCTGCTCTAATGTCATGTTGTGGAAAGCTGGAATATCACTCCTCATCACTGGAAATAATTTCGCAAAAGGCTAATTACAAGTAAATGGCCACCTTATTTGATGGTCAGAGAAGACTGACTAGGATGGAAAGGTCCCGGGTACGAATTCTTGTCCTTTCTGTGTGAATGTGTGCGTTGTGAAGAGCTGCCTGCCTTATAGACGGGTCTTATGGTATGTGTGTTGAGCTGTATCGGACTTTCAGGTAAATGATGCTCGCGAAAAATTTTAATAACATTGGGTTCATGATATATTCATCCATTGCAAGGGGGTACTTTATGCATCAAAAACAATAACGGAAGAGTCGCATCAGTAGTGGGAAGTTGTATTAAAGAACGTTGACTGTAATACACCACCAACTCTGCTATTTCGATCCATAGACAGCAGTTTCGAGCTTATTATGCTCTTATCAGCATGGTCTAATGTGAAATTAGCTACCAGTTTTTTTGGCTCTCTTTGCTATATAAGAGGATTTTTGCCTCCAACTCGACTACTTTCGTATTCCATGCTGATGAGAGCATAATAAGCTCGAAACAGCTGTCCATGGATCGAAATAGCGGAGTTGGTGGTGTATTGCATGTTTCTGCCTTAACCCTTGCTTAGGGGCGGTTACTCACTGCTTTAAACGTTAACTGTGTTACATTTTACTTTGTTAAATATTTCCTTATTTAAAATTAACAGAACACACGAATCAGTTAGTTGAATGTTATTATAAAATGAGAGACTCAGTTTGGACATACTACCGGACGTTAAAATAACATTGCGCCCTTAGTATATTCATCCCTTGCAAACGGTATTTTGTGCATCAGTCATTATAACGGCTGTAGCGTAGCAGTGAGAAGTCGTACAATGGAGTGTTGACTGTATTATGTTTTACTTGGCTAAATGTCTCCTTATTTAAAACTGACTAAGCACATATCGAAATATTCGGAGTATTTATTGAAAAAATCACTCTGTATAAATGATGAGAAAGAATCACTCAACTCTTACCATTACTATAAGTCTTGGGAAAGGTAAAATTTTTTTGTGAATTTCAACTAGTGAAATGAGTTTTCATTTAAAAACATATTTTTACTTCTAAAACAGTTACTCCAAGGAAAGCAAATATTATTTTTAATAAATGAAGAACTATTCTAAAGAAAAACATTTCTCAAAGTAATCTCATTCCTTAGAAAACTTACTCTTTCAAAGGTGCTGAACAAATTTTAATTCCCTTAGAAAAACATTGCGGGATAATTATCTTTCATTCTGACTGGCTGATGATTTTTCAATTTGACATTGATTAATTGAGACCTCAAGGACGAATTAGTAAAGAAGCTTCCAATTCTTCTCTTACGTCGATTTGGTCTTTCAGAATTGGTTCGTGTTTGAGAAAATTTCTGTCACTTATGTCAACGAAAAAGAAATAAAGATTTATTTCTGACATTTAACTTTTGAAAGAGAAATTTTTAGAAGGTGTAATAACTTTTTTTTTCTTTTCTTCCACTTTCAATTTTTTTTCTTTCTTTCTCATTTATTTCCGTCTTCCGAATTTTGTAGTTTCTTCTTTTTTTTTTAAATCTTCATTTCATTGTGATTTTTTTCTGCATGTGCAATTTATAATGAATGTCTTTGAATACCTCATTTTGATGTTTAACTGATGACAGCATGTTAGTTACGCAGGAATTATAGTTAACAGGCATTTTTGCTAATATTGCAATTATGACAGCTATTAAAAGTAACTATTATTATTTGGTATGTGTATGTTAGTCGTAAAATGTGACAAGTTCGGCTAAAGTACCATAGTACTTATTAGAGGATGTTTTTGCGTTTTAAAAATGAATAAATAAATTAAGAATGACATTTCAAAAGGTTTGAGGGAAAATAATAATAGAAACCAACATGTTTTTAAAAATTGCGATTTCAATCACTTGTTAGTTTAATATTTTAAATACAGAAGTTAGAGTATAGGTGATCTCTTTAAGTTTTAGACTAGCGAAATGTTTCTTGAGTAAGTAACGAGTTTGAAATTTGGCACGCTTCATTCTTTCAAATAAGCATTTATGATTTCAGTTATAATCTTTCTCAGCGTCTAATTAAATATTTAAAAAAAATGCCAAAAAGGAACTCTATTACCATTACAAAAGGAATTAAAATTCTCGTGTTGATTAGAATTGCTCTTATATTTTTTGCAGTACAATGAAAGTTTTTTACACTCAAACTCATCTAGATTTAAAGTTCTTGGACTTTTATTTTTTGCAAATGACTCAAACACGTTTTCTCGCTCTTATGAGTAATAATAATAAACATAAAACATTTTAACACTAAATTTAATGAATTTGTTTTTTGCATTTTAAAAATAAATACTAAGTTTAAACAGCAAAACGCATAAATTTATCAGTCAACAAAAATGATTTCCTAATCTAAATGGCAAAAGGCAGTCTCGCGAAGAAACCTTTTAGTTATTATTGCGACAGCATATATTTAACAACTCAGATTATTCGTTCTGATTTTTTTTTTTTTTTTGCAACAGATAAACATTTTAAGATATTGTAAAATGTATTCGAGTTTAGCTCCTTATGCTTAAAAGTCGAATACGCCTGTTTTTTCATTGAAAGTAATTAAGGGAAATTGGGACAAGCAGATCGACATACAGACACAAGCATACACATTTATTTTTCAATTGTTTATTAAAAGAAATATTTCTAGAAAAACTTGAAGGTAAGAGAAGTGAAAATTTAAAATGTTTGTATTCCTATCTGGATTCCTCCCATTATGGCAACGAGAAATTGTTCAATGAGCTTGTAAACAGTACATATTAAAAAATGCACGTGAAATTAACTGCAAGGTCACATATAATTCATGTGCATTAAATTCCGAAATACATCTACTATTTTTTTTCAAGGCGTCAAAAAAGATATTAGTGACATTTTTAGGGGGGAGGGTGAAATAAATTTTTACACTTTTGTTAGCATTTATATCGGTAAATCTTAACAAAAATAATGCACTTACATTGTCTAGATCAGCTCAATTGATTTAATTCTGAAATGTAACGACCCGTAAGATAAAATAGCGCTCACTATTTCTGCGGGCTTGCTTTTTAAGTGGTTGCATTATTAACTGCAGACGGAGACCTATTGTCATAGCAGTTGATTTCATTTGGACATTATGGGTTACTCTTATGAACGCCGACTAGTATATGTAATAGTATATGTACTACTGCTATATGTACTACAATATTACATGTTGATGCATTATAAGTTCATGTAAACTTAGAAAGAGAGAGCGGATATTCAATAGTTTTGAAAATCATGAAGTTTGAGAATCATGAAGTGTCATGAAGTATAGTTCAAAAGCGTATATTTTAGTTTTTTTAAACTATAACTTAAATTATTCTTTTTATTTCTTGTCATTTCCGCAAAACATTCTACTATATTAAAAACTCTTCTTGTGTTTTTAAACAAAGAAAAAAAATGTATGCCTTGGTGACAAAAAACTAAATGTAAAATAAAGTGATTGATATGATGCAACGCAAGAAGCTTCATAAGACTATTATTCCTAAATAAACAATATCTTAAAAATTACTCTAAACTTGCAACATTACAGATTCCTCTTCAAAACATCAGCACCACTAAAATTATCAGAGCGATCTCTACAACTCCATAGAGAATCCATCTATTTTAACAGTCCCACAACATTCTCCATTGAAGCGAAAAACGGTTCATTGTTTAAATAGAAGATCTTACGCACTTGAATGGATTTTAACTTACTCCAGAGACTGAGACACTCCTGCGACAATTTTCGGTGAAAATCGTCGCTTAATCTTGAGCCGTTTTACGGTCGACTAACTCCGCTCTCTAAAGCACTTGAAAACAATTTCGTGTTCCTTCAAAATGGTTTCATTAATTTTTACTGTTGGTAACATAATTGAAAATTACTTCGCAAATTCAAAAATTCTTTTATGGATGGAATTCTGTTTCGCTAGAACGAAATAAAACGGAAGCTTTTGCGTATTTCCAACAGATCTTTTATGAATTTTGTGGACAGAAGTTGAAGTTGTAGTGAATGTTTCAGCTTCCGTCAATGTGAATTGTTTTGCACATGCCCGCTCAATATTTTAACAAAGCCGACTTCCTCATTATTTTCTCTCCCATCTTGTACATTGCTCTTAATTTAAGACCCACGGCATTTCAAAGTTAAAATAGTCGGTGAACGATAGAATGGGGGCATACTTGAGATTGCGACTTGTTTAATTTCCAACTTGGCAAAAGCAAAACAAAAATAGATTACATCACCGTCGTGTTTTATCCTCATTTTCTATTATACGGAACTTTTATTGCTTTTTAATTTCATTACATATTTATTTGTCAAACTAGTTCACATTTAATGGAGCTATGAACGATGTTTCATTCAGTTGGCGGATTATTTTACACATCATTACATAGTCTAATCATATTTTTTGGTTTGATATTCCCTTGTCTGACGCTTTCACATTTTAATGGCTTAACTTATTTATTTGGTGTAACATTTTACATTTACTGAAACTTTATTCTTGATAATTGGCTTGTTTTGTTTAAAAGCAATTGAAAATACAAATTATTTTCAAATAACTATATTCCGTGTAATTTTGACCAAATATGGGGACAAATATTATAGTTGCCATACATTTATAAAATATTGTCAACTATTAAATCTCTAGTTTCTAATTATACTAAATCCGTTGTATCGCCGGAATGCCTCTATTCTACACTCTAGCCAAAAATTCAACTTTTAGATACACTATATCAAATATTAACCTTTAGCAAATCATTTTTACATTATTTATTGCTCACGGGTATTCATATTTTGCTGCAGAAAGGCTCATGTCATTCTTAAACTTAATACAATTGCAAAACGTTCCTTCTTAGATTGACACTTTCTTACCTTAATGTCGCTTCGTTCATCCAAAAATTTGTTTTACCCATTAATCCCTGACATTTTTTTTTTCCAAAGATATTTTGTATACTGGTTACAAACAGTGTTTAATGGACCGGAATTTTTTTAAAAAAAATTATGTAAAACATATTTTTTTTTTTTTTTATTAAAGAAAGAAAAATCGTCCTTTAAAAGTTACGACAGACCCAGAGGGTACATACTTTTTTTTACTAAAAAATTTTTCTGCCTACGATACAATATTTAAAAAGACATTTTATAAGAAGAAATAAAATCAGCAATGAACATAAACTGGGAAGCTGGGAATAACTTTGAAAACTTAGCTTTTTTTTTTCTTGAGATTGTGAACGATGTAATTTTTGATAAAGATCATATTTAAACTGCTAGAAAACACACTTCACAATGGTTATGTGCTTCAATCTGTTAATAATGAATTGAAACAATACCAATGTACTAATTGAACACTATTATTTGGTTGAAATGTTCATTTTGGGGAAATTCAGACCCTTTTTTGGACCGTCCTAAAAAAAAAGGATGCTAGGCATTAATGGGTTAAAAAATATATGGGTTTGCTTGGGCAAAAGTATTTTGAAAAAAAGGGAAGAAAATATGAACGAAATCGAAGAATAAAGACACAAATGCAAACTGTTTCGATTTATGCAAGTAAAGACGGATCTTAAACAAAAACACATAACACATGTACGAGATCAAATCCTCAGAGCAACGTTTTATCCATTGCACGAAATCGGGCATGGAAAAAAGGCGCTACCTTCATTTGCATCGGCTTTATAGGCAACCACAAGTATTACAACTAATTCCTAGTGATAGTTAAAAATGGCTCAACCATGTTTGGAGAATTTGGAAAGATATAATTAAAATTTTGATATTCAAAAAACCTGAGAGATCCCGAGCTAATAGTTGGTAGTGAGATGACTGTTGAAAAAGAGAAAAAAATCTCTAAAAATAAAAAATGGGAATGGTTTAGCTGCAGATAGAATGCACCCAGCGCCTAACTTACAATAGAAAGGCGATCATTCTAACTCGTGGCGCATTTGTGAAACTGCTGTCACTTACAGAATACTTATTTATATTACAATATTTTTTAAGTGGAGTGAGGTTCTGCAGCAACTCTTTTAATTAAAATATAAACATAATGCGTGAAAATTGTTAAGAAAAAAGAGAAAGCTTAAACAAAAGTTCTTAAACCCTTGATTACTTCATCATACGGTATTTTTAACGACGTAGAATTATGCGGATTGGTCACTTCCAAAATCCCCTAGACAACTTTACTAAATTTACAATAACTTTTAATTTTTAAAGACATGTTTCACATTTCCAATGCAAATTTAAATGAACGCTTTGTCTCTTCCGACAGGTAATTCGTTCTACAACCACAACAAACACTTGAGTGCTGCCCCATCCAAATGTGAATCTACTACAACGGCAGCAACGTAAGCCACATCGCGTAATTCGATATGATGGAAAATAGTAAGCAGGGCCGGGGAATGTCGGAATGCTTTGACATCTTAAACAAAACACACCCGGCTTGTCGTTTGGAATTTGTGCCCTCCGAAGCGCAGCGTCAATCAAAGCTCTGTTATCCCCCCCGTAATCGCCGGCTGGAAGAATCCGATGACAGTTGCAGTGACACATGTCCGTCAAGGTAGTTATGACGCCCTGCTTGCTGCCCAGTAATGGCAGTCTCCAGGAAAATGGCTATTGATTCGTATCAAAATGATGAATTTTGTATGTTTGCCCCACAGATGGTATTTTCTTGGAAGAAAAAAATGCCGGCTATTGGGGTGTAATAACTCGAGAGAGTTCCATGGTGTGTAAAAAAAAACGATTTTGATGGAAATAACTGTTGGATTGAGTCTAATTTTAAATTATTAACGTGAATGAGAAAATTAGAAATTGCCAATCACCCCTTAAAATTTTAATCCAGAGCTATGTCACCGTAAAAGCGATTTTAAACAGTCATATACTTTTACTCGAGTTTGAATCTTCTGTAGTAAACTGATAGTGGACAATAACTAGCTCATAGTAAAATACGAAACAAATTTTAACCTTCCTTGTGAGAAAAAAAAAGTGTTGACAATATACATTGATTTATTTGCTTTAAAATGAAATACACTAGACCCTTTGTCTTAAATTTTTACTGTTGCAAAATATTTATGAGTTTTTTTTTTTTGCTGCTTCAAATTCATTAATATCACGCTCTGGCTATTGATTCGTATCAAAATGATGAATTTTGTATGCTTGCCTCACAGATGGCATTTTCTTGGGGGAAGGGGCTATTGGGGTGAAATTGGGTAACTTGAGAGAGTTTTACGGTTTGTAAAAAGTTGCTTTTGATGGAAATAACTGAACCGTTTATTTCGAAAAGCAGTCGAGAGACGAGTTCTAAAAAGTTCGAAAAAGCATTTTTACCCTTATTAAAAATTCATAAGGGTTGTAATATAGTTTAGCCATTAGCATTTAATTATAGTAGTTAGTGCCTGATTTACCAGCACGCTCATGATGCCCCGAAAATTATACAATACATATGTTTTGCAATATGTTTTCCATTGTTTACCGTTTTTGCTTTTTAAATTTTTTGAAATATTTTAAGTCGAGTTCTTTTATATCAGCAACACTCAACGTGTAGTTCACAAAATACATGCTGCTGGCTGAGCTTACTTAAATGAACTGATCAAATCCTACAAAAATCTTGACACAACACAATAAACTTATGTTTCATAAGGTAGACCTTAAAAGGGGATTTTTCTCTTTTTGCAAGCAATTGCAGACTGGTTTTTGAAAATCATTTACTGAATTCAGTAACAGTATAAAACATTTACATATAATAACACAAATAAATTGTTAATACTGGTTATTTTGTTCCGATGTGATATAGTTACCACATGTGATGTGCATATGGCATGAGTGAACTCTTGGTGGAAAACCATTTGTTTACAACGTCAGTGAACTGCAGCCTATTTTATAATGGCGGTACCCGCACGGCTTTGCCCGTGGTATAAAATTAAAACGTCATTTGTTAAATAATTGATATAGCAGAAAGAATACTCTATTTTAGTTATAAATCACTTTTTATTCCTTAAAAGTAAGATATATAAATGAGTCGAAAGAGAAAATAGGAACAATTTTGTTGCATACAGAGACCAACAGAAATCTTACCAAAGTTTAAAAAAGGAAGTTTTCTTTTCTAGCTTTAAAAACAATATAATACATTTTCCGAAATGAAGCATTTTAGAAAAGAAGGTTGCAACATCGCAATTTATACAATATTTTTACAATCTACCGAGTTTTAATTCTTTAAATACTGAGAAATCAAAACAAGCGATTTTTTCCAACAGTTAAATAACTCATCATTTTAATAAGGCTAGGAGTTTGGATTGCTACAAAAACAAATACATTTTGAAAATTATTAAGGGAAAAGAACGAAACAAAAAAAGATATAAAAACGTAACCACGGTAACAACATGAAAGTATATTTCCGTTGATAAGATACAAATTGAAAAAGAAAAATTCATATTGACATGAAACTATGAAACGGAAATATTATATAATTCAGTAATGTAGCAGAATCACTAAAAGTAAAAGCTACGGCTTAAAATATTAAATCTTAAAGTTTAAAAGAATGTTTTATTTTCAAGAGCCTAAAAAATGAATAAATAAATACAACAAAGACCTCCAAAAATGAGTTGTGAAGAAAAAAAAAAAAAACATTTGACAGGATAATTCTCACATAACTCACTTCCAAATTACGCAATTTTATGCTCATGTAACCTCCGACTGTTTGCAGCTCAGAATTACTCATTCTCTCATGGGCTGTATTATGCAGAGAAGAGCTGTTATTTAGTTTCAATTTAAACACTCCAGAAAGGAAACTATTCAAACGTTTTAATTACGCGCTCGGCGAGATGCATTGTGGGATACCCTGTAAAGCAGAAAAGACGACTTTAGGGAGTGAACGCTTCGTTAATAATTTTTCCTCCTAAAGTTTAATTGACAATTAGTGTTAACCTACTTTTCTCTGGAGGCTGCTGTCTTTATTGACGATTAAACATTTAAAAGGCTATATAATTTTCATTAGAGACTTTTGTTCTTAAAACTTTGCTAAGTAGGTGTTGAATATTCAGTATGAGGCAATCAGAGAGGATTTCTTAGATCGTAAGCGGAAGATAACGGTAAGTCCCTTTAATGATTTTGGTTTAAAGCCCAAGATGGATATATTTGTCATCAATTCTTGCAGAATTGATGGCTATTTCTCCTTTACTTGTGCTGTTGGTAATTTTTCAAGGATGTGAAAAAGTAGAACACTAATAATTTTATTCCCTTTCCTAGCGTTTCTTGTAACTTATGAATGTAATTTATATCTATGTAAAGTTATTTTTTAAAGTAAAAAAACGTCAGACGTTGAAACGAAAATATGAAAAGGAGTCATGTTGTACAACTGTAAAAGCTTTAAAAAAAAAGAAAAGGAGAAAACTAAACTTTAATCTGTAAAATTTTTCAAGTAAAATATTTTTAAGTGGAAAAGGAGAAAAAAACATCTAAGTATAAAAACTAAAAATTCAGTTATGCAGCAAACGACTAAAAATTCAAGCTACAGTTTAAAATATTAAATCTTCGAAAAAAAGGAATGTTTTATTGTCAAGAGCCTAAAAAGTAAATAAATAAATATAACAAAGACCTCAAAAAAGATAAATGAAAAGAACAGAACTATCTAAGAGGAAAATTCTCACATAATTCACTTCCATATAACGCAATTTTACGCTCATTTAACCTCCGACTATTTGCAGCTCAGAATTACTCATTCTCTCATGGGCTATATTTTGCAGAGAAGAGCTATTATTTAGTTTCAATTTAAACACTCCAGAAAGGAAACTATTCAAACGTTTTAATTACGCGCTCGGCGAGATGCATTGTGGGATACCCTGTAAAGCAGAAAAGACGACTTTAGGGAGTGAACGCTTCGTTAATAACTTTTCCTCCTAAAGTTTAATTGACAATTAGTGTTAACCTACTTTTCTCTGGAGGCTGCTGTCTTTATTGACAATTAAACATTTAAAAGGCTGTAGAATTTTCATTAGAGAGTTTTGTTCTTAAAACTTTGCTAAGTAGGTGTTGAATATTCAGTATGAGGCAATCAGTGAGGATTTCTTAGATCGTAAGCGGAAGATAACGGTAAGTCCCTTTAATGATTTTGGTTTAAAGACCAAGATGGATATATTTGTCATCAAGTCTTGTGGAATTGATGGCTGTTGCTCCTTTGCTTTCGCTGTTGGTAATTTTTCCAGGACATGAAAAAATAGAACCCTAATATTTGATTCCCTTTAGTAGTATTTTATGCCCTATATAAACTTAATTTACATCAATGTAAAGATATTTTACAACGTAAAAAACTTCAGATACGTTCATTCCCATAATTTACCTCCTAAGACTCAACAAAGTAAAAGTAATTTTCAAATTTTCTTTTTTTTTTTTTTTTACGGAAGTTGTCATTAGGGGCGAACGAAAAGTAATGTTTTTCCAAACAATAAGTTAACATTAACCCATTAATGCCTAGTGTTCCTTTTTAGGGACGATCCAAAGAAGGGTCTGAATTTCCCAAAAATAAACATTTCAACCAAATAATTGTGTTCAATTAGTACATCGTTCACAATCTCAAGAAAAAAAGCTAAGTTTTCAAAGTTATTCCCAGCTTCCCAGTTTATGTTAATTGCTGATTTTATTTCTTCTTATAAAATGTCTTTTTAAATATTGTATCGTAGGCAGAAAAATTTTTTAGTAAAAAAAGTATGTACCCTCTGGGGTCTGTCGTAACTTTTAAGGGACGACTTTTTTTTCCTTAATAAAAAATTATTTTATACATGATGTTTTTTAAATTATTTTTCCTGGTCCATCAAACACTGTTTGTAACCAGTATACAAAATATCTTTGGAAAAAAAATGTCAGGCATTAATGGTTTAAAAAATATAATAATAAATGTTGCATAATATTATCATCGTTATCAACAACCTGTTGCTATCTAGGGAGGAAAAATCTAATTCCGGACAGTGAAACTGATGGTTTCCAGTTAAAATCAAGAGACATCTGATACGAAATCTTTATAGGTATATCGATGGCGAAATCGGGTTTAGGCCTATCCGACCACTAATGAGGTCGGACCCGTAAAAAAGTGAAATCGGATGATGGAACCCTGAGTGAATATATTATAGCAATTTTCAGCGAAAAAGTGCGTCTCTTGAAGCTTGAAAAAGTGGCTGATATCCACAATGTCACCTTCAGACATTTTGGTCAAAAAAAACCTAATGATTTTTAATTACCAGGAATTAAAAGTTTGTATATTAGATTGCTACCAGTTGTTAATAACAAGAATATTTACTTGGTTGATTAAAAGTTTCAAACACTTGTTTGTTTAGGAAAATATCCAGATCTAAATGTCACTTAGTTGTCTGTTGTTAAACATATCCTCACGCATTTTAAAGTAAAATTTTCTTATGCATCATGAGCACTTTACGGTCTTTCTAAGTCCAAGAACATTTTGGTGGCCGCTATGCTACCTCAAAATGAATTAATGAGGCAGAAACATTAATGCCATTGAAAATGGATGCATTACACTTGAAAAATTCTTGTAGTACCATTCAATACAAATCTTGCAGTACCAATAATAATTCACTTAATTTACCAATGGTAATGTACTTTCTTCAGAACTGTAGAGCATATTTATTTATAGTAAATATTCTGCGATCATTATGAATTCCAAGCAAGAAATCTTAAGTCCTTAAAATAAAACGATTTAAAGCGGCAATGATTATACCATGCGGGTGATTGCATTTTAAAGAGGATAAAATCATTCATCAAATTGCAACTCCGTTATTATCTCGCAGCATATGGACAACTCTTGTGGAATAAACATGAATAAAAATTACATAAAATTTTATTGATAAAAGGGGGGGGGATAGCGAAAGTTGTAATAGATTTTGCATTCTTTCATGCAGCAAGATATACGTGTCTAATATAAAGAAACTGTAAGTTTCGAATATGTGTGTGTTGCGGTATTTATTATGTTGGATTATAATAGTTGCATTATTATGATGCACATTGCACTATTTATTATGTTTTTTTCCTGAACTGTAGTGCATGTTTAGCTCTCTCTGTATATTTTTTGTTTTACCTATAAAATATTTTTAGATTTTACTAGCCTATTACCCGGCGTTGCGCGGGTGCTAATTATAGCTCCATTATGATTGTTTTTTACTTATTTCATGCTAACATAAAATAGCTGAGCATTAAACTGATAATTCATTGTTAATCGTAATCGTTGTTGGAAAATTATCCTTTTTAAATGTGTTAAACTTTCTCAATTTGTATGCTTAAAGGCTTATCTCTATTACTCTATCTATTCAAAATTGAAAGAAAATCGTCATTTTGAGACAAAAAATTTGAATTTTGATCTCTTTGATTTTTTTTACAATTTCAAAACCCCACCTATGTGAATTCTAGCGCATCAAGGAACCTCTGTTCCAAGTTGAATGAAAATCCGACGAAAACTGTGGATTTGTATCTCTTCTCTATCTTCTCTATCTCTATCTCTACTAATAATAAAGCTGAAGGTGGGTCTGTCTTTCTGTCTGTTACGCGTGTAGCGCCAAAACCGTTCGGTCGATTTTCATGCCACTTGGGACAAAATTAGTTTGTAGCATGTAGTTTTGCACCTCGAAGCGATTTTTCGAACATTCCATTTCGTTCTTTTTCTATTCGAATTCTTAGCGGAAATTCGATAAAATAGGGAAGAAATATTTCATACACATTTTCAAGTCTTATGTCATTCGAAAGCTTGAAATTTTCTGCACAAAATGAAGTTTTTTCGAAGTTTCTACGATCATCAGGAGAACTGTAACAATTGTTTTTAGAATCCCGGAATTCAAGGCTTATCTTCAGTAAAGCAAGCCAAACGATTCTAAAATGGTTAATGAAATGAATTATTTTATCAACGGAAATCAACTTTTAATGTTGTTACCATGGTTACGTTTTTATTTCGTTTATTTGTTTCGTTCTTTTTCCATTAATAATTTTAAAAATGTATTTATTTTTGTAGCAATCCAAACTCCAAGCCTTATTAAAATTAGTCAAATGAAATATAATAAAATCGTGATAAGATGGCACCTGTCAATCGAATGAGAAATCGAGTCCTTTCTTTAAAAAAGGTAGAGAAGGAAGAAACTGACGCGTACCATTTTTGTGAGTTTAGAGATATTTTGGCGATCTGACGAGTTGTGTAGAAGAGGGAAACATTGTTTAACTAAATGAGATCAAAAAAGAAACAACATGATAGTAAACCATTCTAAATTTATCGTCTGGCAAAACATATTTTATTTCCTTTTTTTTATTTCAATATAAATTGCAGTAAATGGCTTGAGTGAACGAGTTTGGCTTTTAATTTATCATTTGCTGGTTGATGTTTTTCGGTTTATTGTTTTTATTATCATGGTGAAGAATAATGCACGAAATTTCTATTATTTTGTTTTTGAAGTTAGGAAAGAAAGCTTTCTTCTTCTTTTAAACTTTGGTAAGATTTCTGTGAGCAGCAAAATTGTTCTTATTTTCTCTTTTGACTTATTTTTGTGCACCTCCCTTGGGGCTGCATTCGAATTTCCCCAAGGGGGTTTTTACCCCTTTTATGGGGTAAATCAGTGTTAATTTCAATGCAGACAAAAGTGATATAAATTGGCGCGAGCACTTGGCGAAATATCGCCAAGCTTTTAGTCGCCAAGTGTTTGACGCCAATTTGGCGACATATTGCCAAGTTGGCGGAAAATTTGGCGAAAAAATTTATTTTTTTTATTTGGGTTCAATTTGGTGCTATTGGCGATATTTTGCGAACAATCCACTGAATGATGTTAAAATCGGCGATATTTAGGAGATTAATCATTGAAAAACATTTTTTTGCATTGTTTTGTGGCAAACTATGGATGTAAATGTTTGAATTGTTATATTGCTCACTCCAAGCACTATTTTCGCACTTAAGGCATCTACTAAGAAATTTACACGTAAAAGGAAGTAGTGTGGGGTCCATGCCAAATTTTTATATCGTTCTTTAAAAGAATTACAGTTGAATAACTAAAGTAGAGTATTTTTTCTGCTATATCAATATTTTACAAATTAATTTTTAATTTTATACCACGGGCAAAGCCGTGCGGGTACCGCTAGCTAATAATAAAGCTGAAGGTTTGTCTGTCTTTCTTTCTTTCTGTCTGTTACGCGCGTAGCGCCAAAACCGTTCGGTCGATTTTCATGCCACTTGGCACAAAATTAGTTTGTAGCATGTAGTTTTGCACCTCGAAGCGATTTTTCGAACATTCCATTTCGTTCTTTTTCTATTCGAATTCTTAGAGGAAATTCGATAAAATAGGGAAGAAATATTTCACACACATTTTCAAGTCTTGTGTCATTCGAAAGCTTGAAATTTTCTGCACAAAATGAAGTTTTTTCGAAGTTTCTACGATCATCAGGAGAGCTGTAACAATTGTTTTTAGAATCCCGAAATTCAAGGCTTACCTTCAGTAAAGCAAGCCAAACGATTCTAAAATGGTTGAGCTTTAGAATAAAATTTGTTTGAAAAGAGAGATAAAATGAATTATTTTATCAACGGAAATCAACTTTTCATGTTGTTTCTATGGTTACGTGTTCATACTTATTTTTGTTTCTTTCTTTTTCCAGGGTTGCCAGCGTCAATCTTCGTAGGCTACGGCCAGACGTAGTATTTTTGATTCTACGGTAGTATTTTTTCGGCCCAAATAAGGAGCGTAGTATTTTTCTGACAACCCTGTTTCAAATACACTAATGACTTAATTAAAAGATTTGGCGGATTTTTTTTTTTTTTTCATTTTCATAGATTTCGCATTTCAGCAACATTGATTTTGGCAACGTTTGGAAACAGTAGTATTTTGTAATATTTTTTTTAGAGGAGGCGTAGTATTTTTTTGTTCCAATTCTCTAGCAACCCTGTCTTTTTCCCGGTGAAGATGCTTTGGGACCCTGCTTGGCGCGTTTTCAAAAAGTCAACTACGCAAAATAGCTAGGGTTACCACGCTTGGCGCGCCTATCGTTCATTTAGCGAGAAAAGGGTACCTAAAGCACAGATTAACGAAATATCGTATCAATTGCGATATTGCATCGTTTTTTTAAAGTGTTTCATTTCGGAAAATGTATTGTTTTGTTTTTTAAGCTAGGAAAGAAAACTTTCTTCTTCTTTTAAACTTTGGTAAGATTTCTGTTGGTTCCTGTTATCAACAAAATTGTTCTTATTTTCTCTTTTTGGCTTATTTTTGTCCATCTCCCTTGGGGTTGCATTCGAATGTTCCAAGGGGGTGTTTTACCCCATTTATCGGGTAAATCAGTGTTTTCAATGCAAGGTGATATGAATTGGTTAACAAAAGTGATATGAATTGGCGCGACCACTTGGCGATACATCGCCAAGCTTTTGATCGCCAAGTATTTGACGCCAATTGGCGAATTTTTTTTTTTTTTTTTGATTTAGGTTCAATTTGGCGCTGTTGGCGATATTTTGCGAAAAATCCACTGAATGATGTTAAAATCGATGATATTTAGGAGATTAATCATTGTAAAACATTTTTTTGCATTGTTTCGTAGCAAACTAGGGATGCAAATGTTTGAATTGCTATCTTGCTCACTCCAAGCACTATTTTAGCACTTAAGGCATCTACTAAGAAATTTACACGTAAAATTAAGTAGTGTGGGGTCCATGAATTATAGTTGAATAAAACTAAAATAGAGCATTTTTTCTGCTATATCAATTATTTTACAAATGAACTTTTAATTTTATACCACGGGCAAAGCCGTGCGGGTACCGCTAGTATATATATATATATATATATATATATATATATATATATATATATATATATATATAATATAATATATATATATATATATATATAATATATATAGAATATATATATATATTTTATAAACATTTTACAAACATTCTGAAGCTTTTATTCTTCAAATAATACGGAACTGGGAGAACCCCTGTCAGTTGCTAAATTCCTGGAAACCCTATAGCTCCTCAGAACCCAGGCTAAAGACCTCTGATCTATATTAAGCAGCATTTTTCACAATGATTAAGGAGGAAGAATTTACCTTCGAACGCCACATCTCTTCCGAGCTATCAATAAAAGTTATTATGTAAAAAATGAAATCTCCACTCACTGTATTAATCAAAAAAATGTGCCCACAACCTTCAAATACGGAAAAAGTAAACCACAAAATATTCACCACTCCTAACAGCACATTCATCAATGCTATATGATTAGACTGATAAGCATCTGATATTCCCCTACTTAGAGATAACTATCTCGAAACCCAGTCGAGATAAAAATCTCGGTTTGCTGCTAATGCTTTAAAATAATTGCCGTGCTATTCCTCCCCTCGCGAATTTTGTTTATGAAGACTCTTTGGAAGCCATATTGCAGCGCTCTTATCTGATTAGCGGTGTCGTAAAATTCAGAAAAAAAAATTCCCTAATTTGAGGTTTAATATTCGTTTTTTTTTTTCTTTTGGCGATTTTTTTTCAAAAGCCAGATGCTATTTATTGATTTAATGTGATATTTTTAGTCCTTAACTAACGCTCGGAAAAAAATAATGCAAAAAAGCTGCTTACTTACAAAGGAGCAACACCATCTACTCTTATGCTTTTTTTTAACAGAATAAGCCTTTTTTAAGGTAAAGCAAAGCACTAGAATTTTCCCCGGTTAGCCAATTTGTTTCTGATACTGTCTAGTCTAACTTGCTTACAAAGAGCCGCGATTCATCAAAAATCTGAATTTAGTGAGAAATTCAGATGTACTAGGTCGGTACAATGTTGAGCCTATGAGACCATAATTAGCTTTCAACAACGAAGTCTAGTTATAGGGAGTATTATTATTGTGATACATAAAATGTCGATTGACTCCCATCTCATCCCCTGCGCAACGGATTCCTTTCTAGGATAAATTCGTTTAACATTTTTAATAAAGAAGGCGTTGTTCAATTAATAAATTTAATTATGTCTTTGAAATTTATGTAAATGTATATTTTCGATAAAGAACCAATAATTACATTATTGCACTAATATAATTCTTACAGTTACATCTGTGTAAGAACTGGCAATATAGCTGAACGGTGATCCAGTGTTAATTCTAAGAACTTAATATAAATCCCATTACAGTGTTACTTCAAGAGATATCAAATTTTGTTCGCTTTAACGAGAATTTCGCTATAATGTACTTCAAAAAATACAACGGCAATTATAACGGAACGATCCATTTAGTTCGTTGACACGAACATTTCGCTGCAATGTGATTTTACTGTAATAGAATAACGAATAATTCAATGGAATAAATTTCAAAATTGCATCTTTTGTTTTTAACCCATTAATGACTGACATTTTTTCCCCCAAAGATATTTTGTATACTGGTTACAAACAGTGTTTAATGGACAGGAAAAATAATAAAAAAATCTTATGTAAAAAATAATTGTTATATTAAGGAAAGAAAAATCGTCCCTCAAAAGTTACGATAGACCCCAGAGGGTACATACTTGTTTTACTCAATTTTTTTTCTGCCTACGATATAATATTTAAAAAGACATTTTATAAGAAGAAATAAAAACAGCAATTAACATAAACCGGGAAGCTGGGAATAACTTTGAAAACTTAGCTTTTTTTCTTGAGATTGTGAACGATGTAATCTATATATATATAAAGATAACGGTGTTCGTTTGTTTGTTCGTTTGTAACCGCTAGCCAGAAGCCCTCACAGCACCTACAGACCTGAAACTTGGCTCAAAAATTCGAACGTATCCCAGTAAAATGCACATCCAAAGCCAAATTTTAAATTTCGAATTAGTTATTTTTAAATTAATTAATTAGTCTCCTTTTTGGTGTAGCCGCCATAATTGAGGGGGAAAAACCTTCCCCCACCCCAAAACATTATATATCGCTGGAAAGTTTTTTTTTTTTTTTTGAAAAAGAAAAGTTTTAGCACGTTCCTGTCCGTTAATTAGAAGAGAAGATATTAAATAATCAAATTTAGTCGTTTTTCAAGGCTTAACTATGTACGCAATACTAAAACACTAGGTCCATTTTCTAGATCAGCTGGGCAATTCCATGCAAGTGTGGAAAAGAGTTGGAAAAATCAAATTACAGCAATGCGTCTGTTTTGCACATTTTTTGGTTTAAAAATATTAGAAGTTTGTTATTTATACTAATTTTTTGTCAAGAATGTAGTATTTTTAGTTTTGGCAGCACTTTGAAGTTGGAAATGGAATATTTAACTTTTGGCAAAGCAAATGGTCAATCTTTCAACGTTGGTAAGTTTCAATTTTTTTCTTTAGATAACTGTTTTTACGGAAGAATATTGATTATTACACTTTAATTAAATATTGTGAATTGCTAAAACGAGTGTTTTCACGTAAATTAAGTGATTTATGTAAACTTCAAAAATGCACTATTCTATGTAACGTAAGTTACCAAAAACATGTTAAAGTTCATGATGTGCATAAAGAAAGGGCAATGCAATGTTAACAATGCTATATTTTCTATCTTATAAGTGTGTGTTAAGCAAATAGTTAAAGTTTTTTTTTTAATATTGTCTATTTAATTTTTTGTGCTACAATCAAAACGTGTAACGTAAGTTACCGACATATGCAGGTAACGTAAGTTACCTAAGTAGAACTTAAATACTTGTGTTTATAAAGAAAGTAAATTGTGAAATAAACCTATGTGGTTAGTAGGAGTAAGTTATTCAAGAATTCTTTTAAATTTGTACTGTGTTTACTTAATTTAAATTAATCATATTTCTTAAAATGTCTGTATTTGTTAATAAGATTACAATATACCTCTATTATAAATTATGTTTCTTTTTGGCTTTTGAGATATTATTTCTCTCTAAACAATATCACTGCACCCAGAATATTGAGTAGTAAGGTACTATAAATTATTCAAAAATGACTTCTGTTATGTTTTAAAGTTATTAAATATGTTTTGGAAAAAAACAAATACAAAAATATTTTATTTCTTACAGGTGAAATATTTTTTATTCTGCATTAAAATGCCACTGAACTCTGCAGAAAAGATGCGCTGTAGAAGGGGTACGAGAAAAGTGATGTGGATATTACAGATTTGTAAATAAAAGTCACTCTTGATGGCATTGAAATATGTTAGAAAAGGCAAAATTTATCAAAAATACTTTCTGAAGATCCTCACATTGACAAGGACCATTTAAGAACTAGAAATTAACAAAATGTGGGGTTTCGTTTAGTTAAGTATTTTAAGGAACAAGAAGAAAAAATAGAGATAAAAGCTGGTGAATGGTGTGTTTCGCGAAGTACGAAAATACATTGTATCCTTGAGTTGTGACGATTATTGAAGAAAACGAGTTTAAAATATAAGTAATGGCTGCTGTTGGAACCATTTAGAAATGGCCAGAAACGACAGATGAAATTTATTATAAGAAAGAAAACATGATTCGAAAAATTGAATTAGCTGAACTTGTTAATAACAGCGGCTAGTATAGATTTAAGTCTTATGTTATACAATATTTTTGATTGGTCATTGAGTTTGGTATTAAATTTCTGTAAATTTAATTCATAATTGTTAATTTTCAATATTTCGATCTAAACTAAGCTGTAATTTTCATTCATTAATTTTTGTAATAAAGATATGCTTGTAAGTAAATTTTGTAACGTAAGTTACTGTAACGTAAGTTACCCAGTTAAAAATTCCCATAATTTTCAATTTTTGAAATAAATTTTTAAATTCATGAAAATATATTCCTAAGCATTATAAGGAACTGATAAATTATGCTTCAAACAAGAAAACAGCTGTAATAGAGCAGAAATTTGCCTCAGAACCAATTTTCATATTATGCCATTCCCTTTTTGTGTAACGCAAGTTACTGCCTTATCTTTGACTGCTAAATTTTATAAAATTTAAATGCATCGAACGCTTTTGCATTTTAATTTTGCTTTCGACTGTCATTTTCACAGAATGCTTTCATACAAGGTTTGTATAAGAAAATTTGTCTGTACTGAGGTGCTAAATGCGTAAGAGTTGGTCAAAATGTAACGTAAGTTACCGTGGAATTGCCCAGCTGCTCTTTTGTCCCTGAAATTACTTTGTGGTTTAAATTAGCGTATAGATTTAAGCCTTGAAATTTTATTCAATTTGATTAAATAATATCTCCTAACTTAACTTTCTGTCTTTTATATTTATTTGGCGAATTGATTTAAACTTTAACATGACTTTAAGTGGAATTTAAAAGACGAAGCGCATTTGAACTAAAGAATATAATAATTTTTCTTCAAAGCGGGTTGGAGTAAATTTAAATTTATTCAGTTGACTTCCTCAAAATTCGGTGTTACCGAAAATGTCAGAATGGAACTATTATTGTTAAAAAAATAGTGATGGCTATTCAGTTACTCTTCGTATTTGGCTTCGTAAAGTTTGGCAACAATTGGGAAATTTCCTAAACCTCCCAGCCAGTGAAACACTACTTTCTCCAAATCAAAAGAAAAAGAAAACGCTCTGGGAAGGAACAGTAGTTGTTTGCAGTCTAAAGAGTATTTTATTGCATGTTTAAAACATGTATTTAATGCCGCCATCACTAAGTTTTTAACAATAATAGTTCCCTTCTGACATTTTCGGTAACACCGCTATTCAGTTACCCTTCGTATTTGGCGTCATAAAGTTTGGCAACAATCGGGAAATTTACCAAACCTCCCAGCCAGTGAAATCTTGCTTATTTGAAAATAACTGTTAGATTGTAATCACTTCAAAGAGATGGTGCGAAAGACATTAAATTTCTTTTCTTTTAATGTTCACATTAAAATCATGGAAGAATGGTTGTGGCTGAGCTACCTGATACAATTGGTTTCCTATGTTAATAAATTTAGATTTGGCGACCAATTTTACATTGAAATTACTGTTAAATCGGTGAATTATATTAAATTTCAAGGTCAATATTGCTGTGTTCGTTGAGAGCTTTCGAAAATCTTGGCACTACAGTTGTGTCAAAAGTTTCATTGAAACGTAAAAATTTCGCTAAAAATAAATAAGTTCGTCACACGCACACACACACACACGAAAATAAGAATAAAGTCTCAAGAGTGAGTTAAACTTTATTTAGTTAACTTTCTTTGCATTTATTGCACGGGCATCGCCGTGCGGGTACTGCTAGTTCTTGATAAAGATCATATTAAAACTGCTGCAGAACGCACTTTACAATAGTTATGTGCTGCAATCTGTTAATAACGAATTGAAAGAATACCAAGGTACTAATTGAACACTATTATTTGGTTGAAATGTTCATTTTGGGGAAATTCAGACCCTTTTTTGGACCGTCCTTTTAAAAGAACGCTAGGCATTAATGGCTTAAAGAAAGTAAAGCTCCAGAAATCTTTCTCTGCAGAAAAGCTTCGTTATTTGATTCGTTTCTAAGATATTAACAAAATTACTTACTGAAAAATAAGAGAGCACACCCTAAAACTTAACAGTTTTCTCCAGAAAATGTAACCAATAATTTAAAGCAGAAACTTCTTCGTGCTTCCTATTTATTCTTAAAACACATAGCACATAGCTTCAAGACAAAATAATTAACTTATTCTTTATTCATAAACTAATGCAAAGCATTCAGTTCTCAATTAGAAAATGTTCGTTGCAGCTGTCGCACAAAGGAGATGAACACGTAGCAGCAGTTTCCAAAAATGAATCTCTCCCGAAATAAATGGTTAGGCGACGTATAAAGTTTGAACTTATTGTACAACAACTAGGTGGTAAGTTTGAAAAGAACGCTTCTTAAACGAGAACATAGGGAAAATAGATTGAAGAAAATTACTTTTCATTTTGTTTATTGTACAGTAACCGCTATTTATAAAATCAATGGATTATAAAACCGAAGAATAATATCTCTGAGTTTTTCAAATAAAATCTGTAAGAATCAATTCATTACAATAACAAAACGTGTTACAACCATCTTTTAATAAAATAATTATCTCAGTTTTCCGAAAATAGGAAGACTCTTAACCCATTTATGCTCACATTTTTTTAAACATTTTTTTTTCAATTTTTATCTTGCTTAGAACTCTTACTTGGAATGGTTTACATACATTTTAGGCTTAAAATGGTTCGCCGTTGCCATATTTATGAAGTAATTTATCGTCCTGTTTATGGGATATTTTGCAGATATGTGAGCAAAATACGACCTTACTTGACTTTACTTTTGCAAAGCAACATTACAGAAGGCATCTGTGATCCATTTTAAACAAATCATTTTAAAATAGTTTAATTTTATGAAAAATAAGTTCGCAAAAAAAACTTACTTTCTGTGGCTACCCATGCTGGATCGTTGCTTGACTGATTTGTCTGAAAATAGCTGTCAATAAATAAACTCTGATGTCCAAATAGTGGCTCTAACTGGTTTTCTCAAGAAGAAGGACTATTTAACTTGTGAAAAACAGCTTTAGTAAAATGATATGCCCATTACAGGTTTTTGTATGCAGTAACTAACAAGCGTCCCGTTTTTAGGCTACTGGGCATAAATGGGTTAATAATAGTCGATTCCATCCACACAAACTTCCTCAAGCTGGAATAGAAGAAGGAAGGGGAAAAAAAAGGGGTGCACTATTTTGATTTTTAACATCTAAAATGCTTGAAATTTTAAAATTAAAAACAAGAAAATGAATATTTAGCAATAAGTTTTATATATCTTACAATAATATCATGTTTTATTATAACTTATAAACATCTTATAATGTTTCCCATCACATTTATATCATACTTTTTCGGTACTTCTAGTGCATTTTTACAGCTACAGTTTGAGGCATTTAAAGCTAAAAACGTGATATTAATTTCGACATTGATGTTAGCTTCTTATTACAAATGTATTTTTTCAAATACACGTCGAAACATGCTGTTTTACTGCCCTATTAGGCATGTTTTTATAATACTTAAAACCTTAAAATTCTAAAAAGGTACCTCTTTAGAGACATTTTTATTAACTAAATGAACTTAACTTTGACATAATTATTAACGTCCGTTTGTGATAGTTTTATTGTTGTGCTCTGTTAAGAATGGTTGATGCTTTTGCAGTATAACACAGCTAATTTTATAGTTACAAACTGTTAAAATTGCTAATTTTACAGTACAAAACAGTAAAATTGCTAATTTTACAGTTTACTACCGTGCATTTTACAGTTTTAAACAGGGACCTCTGCTGCCAGTATTATACTGTTGTTTTTACAGCATAATATGTACAGCTAAATTTTACGGCAATAAACTGTAAAATTGCTAACTGTACAGTAAGAAACTGTAAAATTCCTAGTTTTACAGTTTATTACAGGGCAGTTTACTGTTTTAAATTAGAATCTCGGCTGCCAGTATTACACTGTTAAAACAACGGTTCACTTTTTGTAATGTATAATCATAAATCTGTACCTCAGAACCAGACTAACGTAAGTCCATTTTCGTCATTTTTCGGTAGAGGGAAAAAACGATTGTCAAATACATAGTTTTTCACCGCTAATGAAAAATGACGAAAATGGACTTACGTTAGTCTGGTTCTGAGGTACAGAAATTACATTAAGAAATCATATTTATACAATCCCTTTTTGATTAGATTTAAATGGGATGTAGAAAAAAAAATTAAAGGGGGAAATTTTTTTTTGATTAATTGTTTATTGACAGAATGATGCAGATGAATTTTTCATCTATCCGCGTTTTTAATTATTTTTTGAAAGTTCTCACGAAAAATAATTCACTAGCTGCTTAAGATGTGTAATTAATAGAATATCATTACATAATCAGTTACAATTTGTGACCATTTTTTTTTAATTTCGAATACTCAGTACCGCAAGTATTTTTTATACAAACCATTCAAACAACAATAATGCTTTAATTGAAAACTGCACATTGTTTTATATGTTTTTTGCAATAAATTGATTAAATATTATATTTGGTGCTATTAGTTCGTATGGAAGTTTTTTTTCAAAGTTTTTTTTTTTTTTTTTTTGTCTGCTTTAAATAGATAATTAAATACACCGATGAAATAAAAAATTACTAAGAATAGACGAGCTAATTTTATTTCTCTAAAATAATTTCACTCTCATATTTTTTCTTTAAGAATTTGACTCCAGTTAACGTAATTAATTAATTAGAGAAAAACTTTCGAGGGGAAAAAAAAAAAAAAAAAGGTTTTATCATAAGGTTGCGGGGAAAAAAGTTCAAAAAAATCAGAGTAGCAGAGTTAGAAGATGAAAAGCAAATGACTTTTGCATGTATAAGGTTTTGTGAAAGAACGAAGTTAGAGAATGTCCACATTCACCGGTGATTCAAGAGCGGATACAAGATAAGAGCAATGGATGCAATCTTCCTTCCGTGGAGTTAGTGCAAAAATATTTCACTTCCGGATACCAGTCTGGAATTTTATGTGGGGCTTATATTCATATAGGAGGGCAAAAAAACGCCGGGAGACACTTGACCGGAGGTCAAGGTCATTCTGTGATGACGTCATCAAAATGGCCGCTTTTACAGGTAAATACGTTCGTTTAACTGCTTAAAACTCCATCATAGATTGAAATATTGTAAAACTCAAATATATCATCTGAAAGCTCTTTAAAAGAGCTATTTAGAAAGATTTAATTTCTCTTTCTGAGGTCAAAGTCCCACCTGTAATGACGTCATCAAAATGGCCGCTTTTACAGGTAAATACGTTCGTTTAACTCCCCCTAAAACTCCATCATAGATTCAAATATTTCAAAACTCAACTATATCATCTAAAACCACTTTAAAAGATCTATTTAGAAAGATTTAATTTTTCTCTCTGAGGTCAAGGGCCCACCTGTGATGACGTCATCAAAATGGCCGCTTTTACAGGTAAATGCGTTCATGTAACTGTTTAAAACTCCATCATAGATTTAAATATTGCAAAACTGAAATATATCATCCGAAAGCGCTTTATAAGAGCTATTTTGATGTGCTTGGTTTTATTTTCTAAGACAAATAGTTGAAAAGTTTTAACAATTTTAAATTGAAAATTTATAAAAAAGACAAGTTTATTTATTTACTTATTGGTTGCGTTCTGATAAATAAGAAAACTCTTAACAGTACAAAACAAACCATACTGATTTTCTACTCAAATGTGATTCTGAAAAATTCTCACAGTTTTTCTGAATTAATTAGCAAATGTTTGATCAGACAACATGAAAGAGAAGAAAGCATGTAGGGAAAAAGGGTATAGCACAACCATGTTAATAAATCATACTAAGCCAACAATATTTGTCGTAATTTTTAACTTTTTATGGAGTTTCACTTTTTATGTTCATGATTAACTACAACCAAATTACGATATACTTATAAAACGAAATTATCACGTTTTTTTTTTCTCTTATTTAACTTTTCTAGTTTTACTTTTTTGAGCTATACTTATTTTAAAATTAATGTTACATGAATACACTAGAAGATACGAAATGCAAAATCATTGAATACATTCCTAATTTAATTTTCAAATATTACCGTAGCTCTTTTCGTTCTAATAGCTTCTTCGACACACAAAAATAATTAAGTTTAAAGACTAACATGTTTTAGATCTTTTACTTAACTCAATTTGTCTCTACATTGAAGTATAAGACTTAATTTTAGAAATTTATTTTTACGATGATATTTTTAAAGTAAACTTTTATTTAGCCGATACATTTGCCTGTCTGCATTTTACAAGTAGAAATAAATTCAAAAGCATAGCTTTCAGCTTGCAAAGAAACGAATACATAACACGTCGGCGTATTTGCAGTCAGCTTTGTTACGAATTGTTTGTTGGAATTGTCAATTGACGATTCATCAGAATTGTTGTTTGTTTCACAACTTGTTTCATACAGAAATAATTTCTTTTTTTCTGAATGCTTTTCCAATGTTTTCATTTTCTTTCTTCTTTTTCAAACATACTCACATTGTGACGCTGAAATATCACTGGGGCGACGAAGTACTATTGGTATAAGTTGAAACAGCAACTTCGTCCACCTCGTAGTACAGTTGAACCTTGTACTAGGGAACCCGGGATAGAGAGATCGAGCGATTGTTGAAAAATATTTCTTGATATCCAAGTTTATTCTATATAGATTTCAGGAATTCAAAATGTCTTTATTATTTAGTTATTTTCAATGCCAGATGCCAAGCTGTTCAACGTGTTCGAGTAGTCAAGTTTAAGTTCAAAGGTTAACAAAAACATGGCTTATAGCCTATTTACATAAAACTACTGCTTCCGGGGAAATATGGTATATGATCCCCTCTAACAGCAATACCGCACGAACAGCGATGCGTGATGCTGTCAATTATTCGGTCTATCAATTCTACAGGAAGCAAGAGCCACTGATCTTGCAAAGCAGTAGCAAGCGTGGCAAGGGTTTGAGGGAGTGGGCTGAGGGCAGCAATACGTCTCCCTAAAGCGTCCCAAACGTGCTCGACAGGATTCAAGTCCGGGGAACGAGCTGGCCACTCCATGCGCAGAATTGTAGCGTGTTCCAAATAATCGTTTATGATGCGAGCTCGGTGCGGTCTTGCGTTATCGTCCTGTAGCAGGAATGCATCACCTATTGCCGCAGCGTATGGGCGAACATAAGTATCAAGGATGTCATCCCTATAAATTTGAGCATTTACGGTTCCCCTGGGAAAGACATGGAGGTCTGTGCGTCCTCCCAAAGAGATGCCACCCCAAACACAGACACTGCCTCTTCCGTATGCATCTCTTTCGCGAATGTTTGAAGGATGATAACGGGTTCCAGGTTCCCTCCATATCAAATGACGCCTACTATCACTTTCTAGACTAAATCTAGACTCGTCCGTAAAGAGTACAACCCTCCATTGGTCATGCGTCCAATGAACATGTTGTCGTGCCCACTGCAAACGGTCCCTCCTACGGCGTGATGACAACGGCACACAAATAACTGGTCGTCTCGCAAACAGATCATCTTCGCGAAGCCTTCTACGCACGGTAGAAGTTGACACCAACCTTCCGGTGGCTGCAGCCAGGGAGGATCCGAGACGAGTCGGAGTAGCAGATCTACTCCTGCGTGCACATAACCTCAAATATCGGTCATCAGCGCCCGTCGTAGCTATTGGCTGTCCTTGACTGAACCTCCTGGATGCCGAACCTGTGGTTAAAAATTGGCTTCAAAGTCTATGAACCACAGAAGGACTCACATTTAGCCACCTGGCCCCTTCTGTTTGACTTTGTCTTGCCTCTAGTCTCCTAATGGCTCTTCATCTTAGTTCTTGAGGTAAATGATGCCTAGAAGTCATAGCTACGAGTTGGCTATCTCAGATTTATTTTGGTAGTATCACGGCGAGATTTATAGGCTTGCTCTCAAACGTGGTTTTTTAAGCTCCTCCAAGATGACGTACTCCGATTGCAGCGCCACTAATTTGCATAACATAGTTTTACTCAGCAACTCTTACTTAGCAACATATCCAAATTTTGTATGATTTGGATTATTTTTCAGGGAGTTATCGCGGTTTTTGTGATTTTTCCTTCATTTATGATAACCAGTGTATGAAGTGAATCTTTTAAATGATCCGAACTTAAGCCCTATGCGCTTTTAACAATCCCCAAACGCTTCTAAATCGGCTGTAGTGATCTAAAAATTTCAAAAATACCACTTCAAAAAAGTTCATTGGAAATAATTTTTAACTTCGAACGCGTACAAAGAAGCTTTTATGAGTTTTGGTATTTTATGACAAACTCAAAAACCTTGAACAAGAGCAATTTGATTAGGACTGACGCTACTTCGGAAAAACTGCTGAATAGGTCATTTCGCATCCTTTTACCTTCAGATTTCTACCCTTTTTTAATAAAATGAGACAGACCTGACCCATGCTCGAATTTGCGAGAGGTTTTACTAAATGAAATTAGACAGTATCCATACGGTAAACAGAAAACATTGGATGTTGCAGAGAAATAGCTGGGCTAGCAGGCTTTCACAAGATTCCCACTAAGAGTTGTAGAAGTTCTTAAAAGTAAGTTTTCAAACTGTATTTTTTTTCAAACTATTGTTATTTATTTAGTTATTTATGAGTTATTTTCTATTTTTAAGTGTAGGGGAGAGTGGTAATGAATGGGCCACTTTTTGGTTTTGAATTTTTGTAATTTTTTCTAAAACTTTGTTTTAACTCTAAATTGGTGTTTTAGTTACTTTACTTATTTGGCTATCTAAAAAAGTCATAAAAGTTGGATTAGCACCCGTCTATATTGAATTATAATAGAAAATAAAAATTTTGAAATTTGGCCTATTCAACCCCACCTATGGGGTTGAATGGGCCATCGAAGGTAACGAATGGGCCACTAAATGAATTCAATGAAAACATGTGGATTTAATATTTTATTTGCTGAATATGACAAAATAAATGTGGCACTTGACATGATGATACAAAATCATACTGATTTAAAATTATATAAACGTCAAAACTGATGCAATTAAAATAAAACTGATGCATACCAATTGTAGCAGAAAAATGACTAAATAATGAGATTGTAAGAAGTAAATAACATCAAATATATATAAAAAATAACAGATAATATACACTATGATTTAACAAAATTTATATATTTCAAAAATAATATTAAAAATCACTTTCAAAAACTTCATCTTCATTTTCAAACTTGTCAAAATTCAAAATTTCTTTTAAAATTTACTAGACATCGGGAATAAGAAATATCTAACTAAAGTTTACCAAGAAAGAAAATGAAATTGTTCTGTGAAGAATATAATATGAAGGAGAGAGGGGAGCTTTTTCAAGCCACGCACTGCGACCAGAGGTCTATTGTACTATAGGAATATAATATAGATCTGCAAATTATATTTAGAAGTTACTACAAACCTATTTTGACGACAGTAATCTTAATCTATCTATGACAGTCAGTTGTGTTTCATATTAATGCAAAAATCCAAAAAAAAAAAGGAAGAAAAACAATATTTAGGTGGCCCATTCATTACCATGACATAGTGGCCCATTCAACCCCACCTATACTTTTGGAATACATTTAGGTTTTTTGAGTACATTGAATTTAGATAACATCAAAATACATCTTAAGATTAGTTTATAGATATGGAAAGACTAGCTTATACATATGCAGGCAGTAAAATACTTGGTACATTTTAGCTAGGAAATGTTTTACTAAAAAGGGAAAAACTTACTTTTCAGTTAGATTCTTGACCATGCCACTCAAGTTTGAAAATCGCTCAGCGCAAACGAATGAAAATTGGATGAGTTTAGTAACACAAATAGCTACATCTATTGGTGGCATCAAAAAAAAAAAAATTCATGCAAGTACTTTTTCATATTTTGTTAGTGGCCCATTCATCACCATGGCCCATTCATTACCACTCTCCCCTATACACAACCTTCTGCTAAAACTGTGGTTGTTCACTTCCAATGGTAACATTGCAAAGCAAAAAAATAATGGTGCATATCTGTACGGAATTGCATATCATACACATACATTTTGTTTGTGTTAAAACAAATTGGCAAAAAAGGAAAAAAAAAGACTCATTATCTAGTTTAAACGCTATCTCGGAGAAAAAAAAAGTTTCTCGTAAAGTCAAATCCACTTATATTTATTAATTTCGTAGACTCCTAACATGAAATTGAAAATTAATCTTGAGTATAGCCTCACCATCTCTTCACTTCAAAAGATTTTTTTTTTCTCTTTTTCGTTTACGTTATCCTCGTTTCCATTAGTCTAGGGAAAAAAATCGCTTTTTACGGAGTACTACTCATGGGCATTTTTAATTTGAGAAACTTGAACCGAAAGAGAGAAAAAAACATGAACAGCTGAAGATGAAAGGTTTTGAAGAAAATCTCTTAAGTCAACCAGAGATCTTTAAAAGATTGTAATTTCGTTAGTTAAATATCCGGAGTATTGCTTTCCTTTTTTACTTTTCAAGCTAATTTTAAATATATTCTAAAACTTTTTACTACACAAATATGCACGAAAGTATTTTAGGTGCACATTAAATGGTTTAATGGCTCTTAGAAGTGCGAAGTTGATTTGATCGTTTCTTCGAAAATATTTTATTAACTATCAAGGGGTTTTAGGAATATGTTTTCATATTTTAGAAACATCTTGATGTGTATTTATGTGTAAGTATGCATCAACTTTGTAAATTTAATATTAATAGTTTATTGGTTCATCTTAGGTTAATAAACATTTTCGGAAGACAATCATTGCTTCAGTTGGTGCACTTATTTTGCAATGATTACAAAGTACATTTGCGATTTCAGATGAATGCTTTGTATGACATGAATTCCAAGCAGAGTTACATTGAAATAAATAAAACAGGTGCATAAAAATTCTCTCACTATTTTCATTTCTTCCTGATAGACTCACTCAAACATAATTACCTTAGCTGGCCGTGTGCCAATTTTCTACCGGGAAACGTGGTTGGACAGTTAAGTGGACAGTATCCAGTTCGATACAGACTAATTTAATTACATTGTGCTTGAGTTAATAATATGATTTGAAACAATCAGCGAATATGTTCAATGGGGGTACTGCAGGATAGTCTGTCTTCAAAGCGTGATTGTAATTTAGGAACAGCATGGCACATGGAGATTTCTTTTTAAGAAAACAACAAAGGTAAAAAATCTGCTCTCTAGTGCCGTGGATAAAAAACAGTGTTGGAGTATCTTAAGAGTATTGTGCATTGTTCTTAATTTCTTAAAAAAATCTGACCAAGGAACCATACGAATCTACAGTGTAATTATGAAACAAAAAATGTAGCAGTCGAAAAAGCATGCTAAGGAATTCATTTGATGTAAAAAGGTTTTGCCATCTGCTCCTATTATCGAGATATAAGTTCTTACAGTCAGCCAAAATTTTAAGAAAGGTGCCAAAGTTAAGAACTTGTCCTAGAAATTGAAGATGAATTGACTTAATTGTTTGCATCTGCATAGGATGTGAAAGAGGTCTACCATTTTTATGGAACTTCGCTAAATTTGGCGACTTCTTTTTTATAATTTCGACAAGCTGTAAGACTTCATGACTTGATAACGGAGATACGCCGGCAATAATTTATGCACCAAAAAATGGTTCGCTATGCTGTTTTAATTTAATGTAGATAAAGTTGACTTTTTTGACGAATTTAGATTTTTTTCATTCATCACACTATTATGCGACATTCTTTCATCATTACACTAATGTACTTATGAGTGTTCTTTTCGGTCACAGTATGTTACTTTAAATAAGATTTTAAGCTTTCCCAAAGTTGTACACTGTTGTTCACTCTTGAGAGCTTATTATGTCAGGATTTAGCATTTTTAATCATTTTTATTATCGTATGCACCACATTTTTAATTTATCGTCTGTGATGAACGTGAGTCTATCAACGCTATGATAACAATCGAGCTCTGAGTTATTTTTGGGTATGTCTAGTGTATGAGTAACTGAGAAATTCAAAAATGAATAAAATATTGTGCTAGCAACGTTGTGTCACTTGTGTGCTCTATAAAAAACACATACAAAACCAAAATCTTGGGATTATTACGGATAAAAAAATTAAGTTTCATAAAATAGGACTGATTTTTATTTAGAACAAGTCAAGAGTGAAATATTTCCTTGTAAAAAGACTATGCTAACATTAGAAACTACCATTAAGAAAACCAATTTTAATCAAACTAAAAATCAAGACCCATCCATTCATTTCGGAGTTAAGGAACTCAAGTTACGTGCCGACCCACGTTTGGTACAAATACCACACCTAGTATCCATGGAAACCCGAAAACAAATAAAAAAGTGCCCGAATTTATTACGTCGATATGCCACAGCCTATCAGCCAGAAAAACTCAACGTTTTTTTAACCGAGGAAATTCAATTTGTGCTCCTCGTAATAAAATTACGACAGATTATGATCACATTTTTCTTCCTCTCAACGTAATTTTTTTTTCATTCTTATCGTCTGCGTAAAGTAATGAATTGACACACCCTAATTTTCTTACACAACCGTAACTGCTACCTGCTTGGAGGGTACCGAAAAAAATTAGAGCCTTTTGAAAATCGGTAGTTCTGTGACAACTCCCGGAAAAAAAAAAAAAAAATGTTGTGTGGCGTTGCGTGAACTAAGTTGAATATCGATCTTCGTCAACTCCCACGTTTTGCACTCGAAAGAACGTACGTGAAACGCACGTGGAATAAATTGCCTGAAACTGGTATTTTAGGCAGGAAGTTCTATAAGGAACGTGCGATGGTAGCCTGCAATTTTAAGTCCTCCTTGCGAAATATGTCGCTGGAAATTTGATGCTTGGTTGAGCTATGTATTTGGCTTTAATTTGCTGCGTTTAAATTGCGTTGAAAGGAATTGGATTTTGCAAAATGCATTGCACAAAGTTTTCCTTTTTCCGTTGTATAGTTGCATTATTTATTTTTAGATTACTATCCCCCCTCCCCCACTGCCTGTATCAAACAGCGTGAAACGATGCTCATTTCAAATACATAGTGTAGTTAAATATGTCAAAAGGATAATGCAAGTTTTAAATTCAAAACTTCGAATATAACAACAAATTTATCACTCACAATCCATAAACCTTTTTTAACCCGGCAGAACGCGCGTCTCCGAGGCGAACGTTAGGACGCGCGGGGTCATAAAATGACCCCAAACCTTTGAATGAACCCAAAATCCCTTCCTACGCAGTTGAAAACTTTTATGTTTTAATATTTCTTTCTTAAAACTATATTGCAGCACAATTACAGACATTGAAACCTATGATTTAGAGAGACAAAAATGTGCTACGCAAACTAACTTTCTTCCGCAATTCTGTTTAAAGGTATGGAACGTATATTTTTTACACAAAGCTCATATAAATTTTACGGGTTATTACATTTTATGTAATTTACAATATTTATAACAACTATCATTCTACAATTGATGTTTTTAAAGAAAACTGATAGATTTATATTTCAAATGTTTCAACCTTTTATCGAAAATAATTGACTTACTTGATTGCATTTTGTCTCCTCCTGTATTTTTATACCGTATGTATGAACATAAACAAAATATTACTTTGATTGTAGTTATCATAATTTAAATACTTTTTACACTGGTTGAATGAAAGGGAGATGATAATTTAATTGAATAAGTTTCCCTTTCATTTTATTTGCTCAATTTCTAAATAAGTATTATTTCGGTATCATTTTTCCCCCCAAAAAGGATTTAAGAAATGTATTTACTAATCAGCATAAAGAATACTTTCTATATGGTTGTTTCAAAGTACAACATTCTTTTAATTGAAAAAAAAGTGACGAACTGACCGTATCAGGCAGGCGAAATAGTTGATCCGTCAAGCAAACGGAAGGACGCGCGGGGTCATAGAATGACCCCAGTAACTGACCAAACGTCTCTTGGCTGAATGCAAATGCCAAAAATACCTCCGAATTAGTAACAAAAGGTGGATGGGGGGTAGAAACTCAGCTACTGAGAAGAAAGGAGTGAACTGGTGCATAGTTTTCATAAAATTGGAGTTAGAAAATTGCTTTGGGGTCATAAAATGACCCCGCGCGTCCTCCCGAGTTAAGTAGAACGTTCTAGGCTCGTTTTCAAGTTTGGACAGTATATATACCTATGTTTATTTCATTTGAAAATGAGAAAAACATACACGACAATTTTTGAGTTTATTAGCGTTGATCACGCTTAGTATAAAATTAAACAAAATTTTCCATGTGGTGAGTATGTCGTTTCACTAAATACTGAATATCAACACGGGTTGCAACTCAAATACTATGCTAAATACCAATATTTGTTAAGTGCTGACAATTGCGCCTCACAAAACTAGCAGTTCAAAGTCAATCAAGCAATTTACTTAACGTCCTTCTAAAGCGTGTTACACTGAAGTGACAAAAGTCATGGGATACCTCTTAATATCGTGTCGGCCCTCCTTTTGCCCGGCGAAGTGCAACAACTCGACGTGGCATGGACTCAACAAGTCGTTGGAAGTCTTCTGCAGGAATATTGAGCCATGCTGTCTCGATAGACGTCCATAATTGTGAAAGCGTTGATGGGGCAGGATTTTGGGCACGAACAGACCTCTCGATGGTGTCCCATAAATGCTCAATGGGATTCATGTCGGGCGATCTTGGTGGCCAAATCATTCGTTGGAATTGTCCAGAATTTTCTTCAAACCAATTGCGAACAGTTGTGGCCCGGTGACATGGCGCATTGTCATCCATAAAAATCCCATCGTTGTTTGGGTACATGAAGTCCATGAATGGCTGCAAGTGATCTCCAAGTAGCTGCACATAAGCATTTCCAGTCAATGTTCGGTCCAGTCGCACTAGAGGACCAAGTCCATGCCATGAAAAAACAGCCCACACCATTACGGAGCCACCACCAGCTTGAACAGTGCCTTGCTGACAGTTTGGGTCCATGGCTTCGTGGGGTCTGCGCCACACTCGAACCCTACCATCGGCTCTTACCAGCTGAAATCGTGACTCACATTGATTTCTACGGTGATTTGACGCAGTGTTGCTTGTCTGTTAGAATTTACGACTCTTTGCAGACGTCGCCGGTCTCGATCTTTAAGTGCAGGCGGTCGACCACTGCGCTGTCCATGGTGGGATGTTATGCCTGAAATTTCATACTCTCGGCACACTCTTGACACAGTGGATCTGGGAATGTTGAATTCTCTAACGATTTCCGAAATGGCATGACCCATGCGTCTAGCTCCAACTAACATTCCGCGTTCAAAGTCTGTTAATTCACGTCGTGCGGTCATCATCACGTTAAAACCTCTTCACATGAATAACTTGAACAGAAATGAAAGCTCTGTAAAAGCACTGCGCATTTATACCTGTTCTATGCGATGCTACTGCCATCTGAAAATTTGCATATTGCTATCCCATGACTTTTGTCACTTCAGTGTATTGCGCTGCTGCATAAAAACGAAGATAAAATACTATGATTTTAAATTACATCCTCTCCTTTCCATCATTTTCCATCTAAGTTCACTGGCAGTTAAATAATTAACATACACTGCTCAAAACACCTGAAGATTCATGAGTTATGGATCACGTTTGATGCGGATGAAACACTAAGAGCTGTGGAAATGAACCATCACACATGTCATTAAGCAATTTTGAATCCTTAAATCACTTCAAACCTCGAAGAGATCAAAGATATTTAGACAAATGGCTGTGTAAACAAGAAGATCATTTGAAGATAACTAATATTTTAATAAAAAGTTTGGTTGTTATCTTCACATACAATACATAGGCAATATTTAAAAAATATTCTTTGTTTATTTACAGACATAAATATTGCGCATATTTTTTCAATCATGTTTCTAAGTTTGATAGTTTCTTTCAAGAATAAGATGAAACATAAGGTGTAAGTTCTTATTTTGTTATTTTGAAAAAAAAAAAAGCTTAACAATCACGTTTTTCTATTAATTTTACTTGGGAAAAAATCATAATATTTTTTTTGAAATTGAGAGAGAAATTTATTGTAAAATTTTGATCATTGTAAGTGCGTCTAAAATAAATTTAGGATGTTTCCTAGAGTAAATTTTTCAGATTAAAAAAAATTACTTTTATAAAATTTATAGTTAAAAATAAATGTTGGAAGTTAGTTAAAAGTCAGTAATGAAAAGTAAATGGCAGTATTCATTTTATTCACATTTGGGCATTTGGCGGTTGTGCAAATACGTGGTAGTCTTGGGTTCCATGTTTGATTGACTCGAATTTCGTTTAATAGCCTTGAAATTTCAAGGTCCATAGATTCAAATTTATTTTTCCAACCTTTAAAATTTAGTCTTAAAAAAAAAAAAATAGGGCACTGCTCCACATTGACTTAAAGCAGAAAAATAAAGCAGAAACGTAAAACGGATTAAATGGTGTTTCTATGGAAAGTACTCGGATTTTCGGTTTCGGTCGCGTTTTCCGCTGATGTGGAGCAAGCCCCAAAAATTTCTTGGAAAACCACGAATTAATAAAGTTAATTGCCTCACAACTAAATTTTTTACCCTATCGGAAAACAGTCCAATTTGAGCAACACATCACCAACTCAGCAACTTAGACAGACACCCCCTACCAACCAAGGAATGCCGCCAGGCGTAACGACAAATCAATGTATCGTTTTCCATGTCCGATTTTTCCCTTCTTTCCTAACTTCCCTTGTTGATGTGGGGGAATTTAAACGCTCACTGTAACAGTACATAACAGCAGACCATTCGCGTGCTGAAGATCACGTGTTATGCTAATGAGGGAGTTGCTAAAAGAGGAATGGATCAATGGTGGTTGTAAATTTACTGAGACTTACTTGCTTTGGTTTTCATTGATAATTGCATTATATATGCTAAACACAAAGGACGAAAAATAGATATTGCAGTAGTGGATATGCCCGGAGTCGCGAGGGTTAAAATGCAACATGCGAAATCCAAAAAAGGTTTTTTTTTTTTTTTTTGTGACAACGTGATCAGTTAAATCGGCGTGAAGGATCAAACGTTTAATCAAACTTAAATGTGTTATTTATCTGCGATGATTTTCTAAAAATTGTGTTTCTACTTTCAAAAACATAAAAACAGCAGTATTATACATTCAAGGGTGAATATTCACGAAAGAAACATTTCTTAACTATTTGAATTGAGAGAAGCCTCAGAAAAAACGCGATGCAAAGACAATATCAAGCGCAAAATTAGATATCGAGGGGAAGTTGAGATGAAGCATTAAATAATGATTTGAATGGAGGAGAACCTTAAAAAATTAGGGCATTTATGTGGAAGTTTCAACTAAAATTGGAATAAAAAAGTACTACCAGTCAGATTTTTTCTTATTGGTCTCTTGGTGTGCCCAGTGAAGACGTAAACACGCTGTGAAATTTTTAGCGAAATCGGACGGGTAGTTTGAGGTTTTTGAGTCTATAAAGGACATACATACATACATACAAAGATACATACATTCATTTTTATATATAAAGATATAATATAATAAATACCTTTGTGATTGAAGAATACAAGCAAATAAAAAAACGTTAAAAGCACAAATTTGTCTGCAGGAACACTGCAGACACGTGTCTCGGAGTTACTAGGAACGCCTTTTTCAACACAAAATTGTGAGCTAATAAATCAAAAGAGATGCATTTTTAAGGAACAAAAAGCAGTGTCCATCCAACTCCTTATCAAAATTTATAAAATTTTAAATTCGTCCACACAGCACATTAAGTAAGATGCAGCACATTATTAGCTCAAATATTTTACGTGTAAGATAGCAACAGATAACAGGTATCGCCATCACTTATCTTGAAGTACAATATCTTCTTAAAATGGTACTATGTTCTTTTTAGAGTCTTGCCATTACATTTAAATGCGCATTAAACTTCAATTTTGTACCATAAATAACTTTTTTACTACGAATTGCTTAGAAAGCTGCACAAGACAGTAAACTTTTTTAAAATAAAGTAGTCGCTTAAAAATCAATAAAAATGAAGTTTGACTGAAGTTATTAGTTTTACAAGTTTTCGAAGGAACAGCACATAAAATATCAATCTGAATTATGGATGAAAAACCCATGAGTGTTGTCCGCTATATATGTACAAAAATGAAATAAAAAAGCTTTTATTGAAGCAGTATTTGATTTATAAGCGACAATTAATTTAATGTGTTTATTGCGATTCTGATACAGTTTTAAGAACATGTTTCAACTGCCATGAAAAACTCGGAGTACTTTTACAAGTTACAACTACATAGTTTATGTCTGATTAGATGCTCTCCCCATATACGATAACAAAAAAAAATCCATTAAATATATAAAATACACAAAAATGAAAGTTTCGCTTACACCGTAAAAAGTGGTGAGATCTTATGCAAAAGCCAAGTCAGTTATTCTAGTCATTTTGACGAGCACCTATTTAACAACTTTGTTATGAACAATTTCCTATTAAAGTATTTTTCAGCATTTATAGTGATCGTATCAACATTTATGAGATCTCTTAGATAATTAAAAAAAAAAATTTCCTGTTAGTATGCGTAGAAAGAAACGCATACGTGCCTATAAGCTAAAAAACTGTTGATTCTTTTAACTTGCTCAGTTCCGTTAGTTTTGTTCAGTTATATTTTCAATTTATGTTGAATTGCTTTCAGTTGGTTTAAAAATGGTAATAAAATGAAGGTGTTTTTAACCGACTTCAACAAAGGAGGAGGTTATACAATTCGTCGGAGAATTTTTTTTTTTTTTTGTATGTTACAAGATTACTCGAAGACGCCTGGACCGATTTCAAAAATTCTTTTTTTGTTAGAAAGGTCTTTCTTTCCGATTGGTCCCATCCTCTCGTGGTCCGGGTTCGATAACGGGAACCTGCAGAAATCTTTCGAAAAAGAAATTGGGAACACAGTAATCGTAATAATGACCATTTTGAAAGCCAGGCTTCTCTGGATTGCATAATGAAATTCCTTTCTATGGTCTTTTTAAAATTTTAAACCGAGTATCTTTTTATGTCCTGCTTTTTTTTCCTGAACTCCAACGAACTAAAAGTCGTACCAGGTACTGATTGATTCGTAATATTTCAGGTTTTGTTAGTCTTAATTTACATAAGGTTTGATAAAGAAATTCTGAAGAAAGTGAGGAAAATCTCCAAATTTTTGCTCAAATTTAAAGCGATTTGTCCTAAATGATTAAATAGGAAATCCATTGTTACAGAACGTGATTGATATGAAACAGTTATTATAATGATCATGAAAATTTTGAATGAAGGCTTAACTGAAGCAAACATGAAACTCATTAGCGGGCCACGTATGTAATACGTCGTGAAATTTTATGAACTGCGAGAATCAAGTGTTGTTTTAATATTTAGCCTTTAATTAAACTAGTACACAAAAAAAACAAGAGAATAACAAGGATTATTTTTTAGTGTCAATCGTTTAAAATTTTAGACGACTTGATACTTTCTTTCTTTTTTTTTCTTACATAGTTTAGTTTATGAAGCATTTACTTAAGAAAATTAGGTGAAGTTTTGCAATGGAAACATTACCTTATTTCATAAGTACATTCACACTAAAAAGAATAAAATAAAAATATTTTTGAAAAAAAAAATTGAACCGACTTCGGAACTTCACTCAGCAAATGCTCTAAAAAGTAAAAAATAATTTTATTCTTTGAACACCATCGATATTACATTTAAACATAAGTTTTGAAGTCGGCGCAAAAACTATGGGTAATGTTTACTAAACAGGGTGTCCACTCCAATCGTGGACCAATAGCTAATTTCTAAACCGTTAGAGATAAGCATATAGTTT